>WHYT01014327.1:1430-30111 GCA_009806455.1 Tetrax tetrax
CTGGAAGGGAGGGATGCCATCCAGAGGGACCTGGACAGGCTGGAGAGGTGGGCCCATGCCAACCTCATGAAGTTCAACCAGGCCAAGTGCAAGGTCCTGCATGTGGGTTGTGGCAATCCCAGGCACAAATACAGACTGGGCAGAGAATGGATTGACAGCAGCCCTGAGGAGAAGGACTTGGGAGTGCTGGCCGATGAGAGGCTCAACATGAGCCGGCAATGCGCCCTTGCGGCTCAGGCGGCCAACCGCATTCTGGGTTGCATCAAGAGGAGCGTGGCCAGCAGGTCGAGGGAGGTGATTCTCCCCCTCTACCCTGCCCTGGTGAGACCCCACCTCGAGTACTGCGTCCAGTTCTGGAGTCCCCGACATAAGAAGGACATGGACCAGTTGGAGAGGGTCCAGAGGAGGGCCACGAAGATGATCAGAGGGCTGGAGCACCTCTCCTACGAGGACAGGCTCTCAGCCTGTCAGGGTGGTTGAAATCCCCCATGAGGACCATGGCTTGTGACCATGAGGCTGCTCCTATCTGGCTATAGAGCACTTTGTCTGCTCTGTCCTCCTGGCCAGGCGGCCTGTAACAGACCCCCACCGTAACATCCCCTGTCTGTCCCCATCCTCTGATCTTGACCCATAAGCTCTCTGTCAGCTCCTCCTCCATCCCCAGGTTATGTGGTCTAACAAAACTTAGCTTTGATTTTGAAGAGATCAAGTAGAAAAGTTAACTCCTAAATTTAACAGTTAAATTAAAGATAACTGATGTTCAAAGTCGTGAGCTTAAATAAGATAGTGAATGGATATAAGCAACTATACAGATAATTGGATAGATTTTATTTTTCTATATTATTCTATTTTCAATGCATTAGGTTATAAATCATATCTGTTTCACACATTCAGGACAGGACCAAGTCAAGAAAAGTTGATTTAAAAGCAGATATGGGATTTCTTTTTCTTTGTTACACGGAACTCTCAATAAATTTTTCAAATATCAAATTTTGTTGTATGTGTGGTTGTCCCACATTTTAACCAAATACAAATAGAAAATCAAGTATAAAAGAGCTGATCTTCACTAATAAATATTTTAAAATAAAAATGATTTTTAAAAACATCTGTTTCAGTAGTGATATTTTAGGGAAAGATCACAATTAAAATTTGGTACTGTAAGAATACATTTTGTTCCAATAGTGAAAAACATTCACGTATACAATCCCCATGTCACATATAGTAGACAACATTTTTCTGTTATGTTCCAAATATAATTATTTTATTCAAGCCATGATTGTAGATGTTTTTGAACATACTGGGTACTGACACATTCCCTCCTATATGCCCTGATTGAGTAAAGACTTGAAATTCTATACTGAAGTGGGACAATTTGAACACTGACTTTAATTGCTAAATTAACCTGTCAAAAATTCAAAAGTAAACTGTTTTACACTTTTTTAAAAAAATTGCTCAGAGCCTGGTCCATTGTGAATTCCTGCTTTTAGAAACTGTCAGTAAAACATCATATCAATATAGGTAAAAAAGTTATTTTGTAAAATTTTGTAATCCATGAAGTATGTCTATTGTTAATTTTTCCTCCTCTATGCAGAGTAATAGTTCTTCTACTGCTTTGGTTAGTCATCAGCAATCCAGTCCATTGCTGGACTCCATACACAGGCTAGTTCCTCTCCCACCCACCTCTCCCCTTAGACCTTAGTACAGAAACCCTTAACCATGCTGAGTACCACTTTCTGACATTAGTAATTATTTAAGTGCTGATTAACAATAGTAAGAGTTTTGTACTGGCACACTTTGATTCCAGTTAAAGAAACCAGACCTCTTCAAAAGCAGCTAGGCACACAGTGAAAACGCCCAGATCTTTTTTTATGAATGCATTATAGTGTTCTTTCTATATCTGGAATTAAAAACTAAAAGATCAAAGGGTAAAGTCTTACTCTCTTAGTAAGAAAACTATAATGACTCAACATGACCCTTATTTTATAGTTGAGCCATCTCTAGTGGCAGTGGTATTCAAGGCTGATATCTTTATCCTTTCTATGACCATCCTTTTGTGTCTCTTTTATTTAGTTTTAATGTTAAAATATTTACTGTCAATATCCAAAACTGTGCACCTATAGAAATAAGCATATGTATTACAAAATTTCTACTTCCCCACTAATTCACTGCTGCTAATCACCATAGATCATACTTTTAATCTCTATTCTGAATGTGATTAGGAAGATTAAAATTGGAGCAGATATGTCACTGGACATGTTAGCAGGCAGTTTAGGCTTTCTTCTTAGCACTTCCACAAATCTGCTTCATACTCCTGTCCAAATCACTGATGTTCTCCAGGCATCTTTTTTCCTTCCTACTCATGTTATCTCTTCTATTTTACACCATGAAATCTTTAAAGATAATCTCTTATTGTGTTTGCATAGTGAAAAAATAAACGTGGTTCTGATTTTAAAATCATCCTTAAACATCATTGTTCCAGAATTACTTCTCCTATAAAACTTGTGATTATCTATATTTGTGATGATACTGATTCCTAAAGATTTCACAAAATAGGATTAAGTTGCTCTATGCTCCTCAATGACTTTGTTGGTTTAACATATATTCAAACAGAAATAATTTGCTTCTGCATTTTTGTTTTTTTATAAAACACATTTGTATCAGGATTTTCGGAAACTTAGCTTCATGCATTTCTCTGAGAAAACTTGTTAAGATAATGCTTTTAGACATATTTTATAAAAATATATTAATTTTAAAAAATTATATTTCAAATGAAACTTGCTTCCTTAGATTATTCTTGCACTTATTATAAAGATGTTGCATTCTCTTTCACTGTTAATTTCAGTTGTTGAAATCAATGACTAAGAAGTGGATTTTCAAGTCTTTTTAAACTGAACTTCATTTTTTACACCCAACATTTGCACCTTCCAGATTTTATTCTGGTAAGAGAGCTGCAACCATCATTCACATCTATTCTAAGTTTAAACTGTTGCTTACTCTTAACCAGGTTTACAGCCTATAGCCATTTCTTAGCTTTGGCCTTTATTTGATCTAATCTTATTTAAGGAAGATATATAGTTCATTGCTCTGATGCCATCAGAATTTTTATTTTTCCTTCTTTGGAAAATATAAGCCATGAAAATACTGACATACAAAAAAAAAATCCTTACTACTCTTTCATCTGAGTTCTTATTTTCTATCATACGCACTGATTTTTTTAGGGTGACCATATAAGGCTTCTATAAAACATCAGTATAGCAGCTCAGATGCAGACTTCAGTTTTCTAACAGATGTACTGATCTTTCACCAGTTTCCAGGAAATTATCTACTGTTTCTTTTCTCTTTATCTCTTAAGAATTATGGATGTAATCCAAAGTATATTGGAAGTCAATGTCCCCTCTATGAGGCAATTGTAAGGAATGAACCCAGTCATCTAATAGGTCTTTTCCATCTCTAATTACCATGTTTCTATGAACTCCAGTTCCATAGTGAGGTGTACCAGGTAATCTCTAAATGGCCTAAATAGCTATAAGCTATTATTTTTCTTGAAAAGAAGAGCTTGGAACACTTACACTCACAGCAGTATATTATGACAACATTGGCATGTTATCTCCACTGTATCCAAGCATCAGTGAAACAAATAGATCAAAAACTGGAACTGATTTATCTACTTAATTAGTCAGTGCTACATTATCATGACACATATTGAGATATTCCTGCATACTCTGTTAATCTCAGATGGATGGCCCTTTGTCTGTATGTCAGTTGTGCACATTTCATCCTCCCAGCATTTGATGAGAAAAGTGCTTCAGTGTTTTCTGAAAGGCTAGGAAAGGTATTTCTAATGTTGCCTGTTTGCTCTTGTCACCATGTAAATTAGTTCACAGCACATGAGAGTCTTAATAATCCCTGCTGGCTATTCAGAGATCCTTTGTATAAACAATTAATTTGATTTCTTTAACCCTTTTGTCCTCTCTGTAATGAGAAGAACAAATAAGGGCAATGCAATGACAACTAAGATTTGCAAATGCTGCTCTGTAGGGAAGAAGCCGAATAGTTTTATTCTCTTAAGTCTGGAGAACAAAGAGTAGACAACTGAAAATCAAATATTCATTAATTCAGGCCAGATACAGTCCAAGTAAAGCTAAAGCAAAGGGATTCTCTGTGTTAAAATACTGGTACATTAATAACAGGATTGAAACTTTTACATATTGAGCCAGAAATTTGCACTTGCAGCCCAGAAAGTTAACTGCATCCTGGGCTGCATCAAAAGGAGCATGGCCAGCAGGTCAAGGGAGGTGATTCTCCCCCTCTACTCTGCTCTTCTGAGACCCCACAAGAAGTACTGTGTCCAGCTCTGTAGCCCCAGCATAAGGATGTGGACCAGTTGGAACAAGTCCAGAGGAGGGCCATGAAGATGATCAGAGGACTGGAGCACCTTTCCTATGAGGACAGGCTAAGAGAGTTGGGGCTGTTCAGCCTGGAGAAGGGGAGGCTCTGGGAAGACCTTATAGCAGTCTTCCAGTACCTCAAGGGGACCTACAGGAAAGAAGTGGAAAACCTCTTCAGTAGGGCCTGTTGCAAAACGACGAGGGGTAATGGTTTCCAAATAGAAGGAGGTAGATTCAGATTTGTCATAAGGAAAAAAGAAATTTTCAATGAGGGTGGTGGAACAGTAGAACAGGTTGCCCAGAGAGGTGGTAGGTGCCCCATCCTTGGAAACATTCAAGGCCAGATTGGAAGAGGCTCTGAGTAACCTGATCTAGTCGGGGATGTCCCTGCTTCTTGCAGGGCAGTTGGACTAGATGACCTTTAAAGGTCCCTTCTAATCCAAACTATTCTATGCTTCTGTGATATAGAGTTTGCCCTATTCAAAAATAAATTACGCTACCAGTCCAAGTAAGAGAACTATGACAAACACACATTGAAGTGTTGTTATTTTTGATTTCCCTAGAAGGGTGTTCACAGTGGCCTTGATATTTTTGAATGCTGAAAGACTTTTATCCCTTGCTCATGCTACAGGGAGTAAAATGCTCAAGACTATATAGGCAGTACTGAAAGAAAAAAAAGTAATTTCTGTTCTATTCAAACAGTTTTATTAATAGATAGCTGCCAAATAAAAAAAATATTTAAAATTGGAATATAATGTTAATGGATTTAGAAAATTTAGTACATCACAAGATAAAAGTAATACTTTGTGCAGATAAGACTCATGTGAACCAGAGAAGGAATCTGAATCTATCGATCAAGTCTTGATTATGTGTGAATCTATTAGTTGTGCTCCACATAAAATTACTTTGTGTAAAACTGTATAGTCTCCTTGAGTGATTTGGTAGTCTAGAGAGGGATATGGGTTATACTATCTATTTACAATGCCTTGCCATTAACAAATAAGCAAAAAGACCCTTTATCTTCTGCTCACTTTTTTTTTTTTTTTTAATATAGCATTAAGATGTTTTCCCAATATACAGTATTTACTGCCACAAGCTAATTAATAGCGACCTGATCGAGCTGGAGATGTCCCTGCTCCTTGCAGGGGGCTTGGACTAGATGACCTTTGAAGACTTCCAACTCTAACCATTCTCTGATTCTATGAATAGTTAAATGTTTGGGGATAGATCCCATCCCATGTAAATAAGCAAGTCTTCTCAGACTAGGGTCCTACGCAGAACTGTTCAGGCTGAAGAACTGTAACTGTTCATGGGCAAGAGTAGTCCCTTTTCTCATCCTTCATGAGTGAATCACCAAAGCTGATGCATTTGCACTTGGGGAACAGCTGGACCATGATACATTCCATGTCCTTGTCCTTGAGTCATCCACATTGTAATTGTGTTTAATGCTGCTTCTCCATTGGATATATGCAGTTATTCTCTCTTTATTCCCTTTTCCCTGTCTCCAACAAATTAAGCAAAATGCTATCCCTATTGCAATGTTAGTATGTCTTTGATGGTTACAGCAGAACTACATGCAGCAAACAGAGATGCAAATTCAATCACTTGCCTTTGTTGCAAATATTCGATAAGTCAAAGTAACATTTTTTCACCAAGACTGATTGCTGTTGGTGATTGCACTTTACTACCCTCTCTCACAATAATTAATGGATCATGCCTAAATTACATAATATTTGAAAAATACATAGTAAATTATATGTTTTACCCACATTTCATTCCACAGTTTTTGTGAACAGATGAATCTAACATCGCAAGGCAATATAACTAATACTGACCATGCTAATGTTGATGAAAAATCAGACTACAGATTTCTGTAAAATGGTTCACCAAACTTGATTTTTCCTTATAACTTGATATTCTGTTACAGACATCTAAATATTGTGGCAGGGCCTGAAACACAGAGCCTTTTGTTCTTATTAGAAAAAATTTAGTGGACCTGGGAAGTCTTAATTCCAGTTGCTTAGTGAATGCATAAGGAGATAAATTAGTACATGCTAATGAATTCATTCTACAAAAAAATTCCTAACTTTGTCAAGAAGGTGCTGCACAAGATGGCTGCTGAGGACTCTAGGATTTGAGAAACAAACGTGTATTAAATATTGCAGTCTGGGTGGTACAGTTTCTATACTTCCTTGTGTTGGGAAATGTTTTTCTCTAGTGGAAAATTGGTTTACATGGCACACCTTTGTTATCCATCAGCTAGCAGAATTCCACTGATTTTTCTCACTGATAAGGGCAAGTTTGACAACTCCTTGCTCATTGTCAAATGAGTTGCTTCACAGAAAGTTCAAAAGAACAAGCAGTTGCTGAAGAATAAGCATGAAAGGCTGGTACCTGAGGCTGATTGCTGTTAAGATTGCAAATGGAGGGATTGTAAACCTCGCCTTGGCCCTGCACTGGTTTAAGCGGGAAATTACCCATTTAACTTCAAATATGTTTCACAATTTATAAAGGATGAACTTACCCAGTAACTTTCAATGGAACAAAACATGTTCTGTTTTCCTAGAATGGCAGAGAAGACTTCCTGGAATGCTGGAAGAACTGGAAGAACTCTTTATAAATCTGTTACTACTGTCAAAAAGCAACAACTAAAAATCTATATGAAGTATATGATTGGTTTTCATACTATCTGTATAACAGAATCCATGTTGAATGACTGCATAATGTCTTGAATGTTCAATAACAATGAAAACAGCCAAGTGGGATCCCCCGTGAAATAAATCAAAGTCCCTTCTCAAATATAAAAATATTCTTGGAGAAAATTGTCATGCATTCCTTCCAAAGCAGAACTGCTAAGGGTAAAACATATTCAGTCCAAGAGTCATTCCAATTGCTTTTTTAGACTGTTTTGTGGCAGTATCCAAGGAAAAGGGAAGATAGATACAGCACTGTTTTGCCACTTAATATCCTGCAATTTATTCAATCTGAGCATAAACATTTGCTCTGGACTGATATCCTGGCAACATTTTCTGATTGGCCCAAATAAAACATGCTTGCTAATGATTCAGAGTCAGGTTATTTTGCCCATTCATTCCACTGTAGGTGGCTCTTTTACACCAAGGAATTGTAGTTAAGCACCAACACCTACTGTCTCCTACAAGCCAGTGAATCAATACCATCCCACTACCACTTTTTTTTTTCTTTAACTTGTAGCCCAAAATAGGTAGTTAAGCAGTTCCCTTTCACATGCCAGACTCGTGCAAAAAAGGCTTGCAAGATGTGGCATTCAGTTCATCAGAAGCTGGCACTTATAGCACAATAAACTGGGTTTTATTCTTGTCCACATGAAGCATAGATGGGAGGCAGTACTGTGTGGAATCATAAGCACCTACTCTCAAGAAAGTTAAGACTGCTTAGGTCTTTGCCCTTCAAAAATCCTTAAGGGATTCCATTAGCTTCAGTCAAGCTGCTGTATTTATATCAGTGTAACAAACTGGAGTCAATAAGGCTCTAGTCCAAAGCCCACTTAAGTAATCGTTAGTGTTAGAATTGAATGTAATTGGATTTGAACAGATGCCTAAGAGAGGAATCCACAAAAATTTTAATTTTAAATGTATTTTCCAGCTGTCCATTATCATTTTTATCCTTTGTTCATATGTCAAAAGCTTAGCCCTTGAACTCTCTATATTTTTATGTAGTTTATATGAATGAGGGTTTTTTGTTTGTTTTCTGGCTTACGGTGCATTGTAGTCTGCTGGAGAACTATTAAATCTTTGACATATCTCATTCAAATCTGAGGTGATATTTTGTGTAATTTTTCCTGTAAAACTGCTGTATATTTTGCAGCATTTGTGTTCTGCAGAAGCACTGTATTTCTGCTGCAGCAGCAACAGCAGTTAACAATTGTGTTGTTGCATAACTGTCTTCCTAAACAATGTCAGTACTGGGCTTGTGAATTTAGCTGATAGATCATATCTTAGGGCATCCTTCTGCCATTTTTAAATTCCAGAAATTCTCCTAACAGGCCTATGCATGATTGAGACTCTTAAAAGTAAACACCCCACATTGTCTATAAAAATGATCAAAGCTCTCTTCTCTTTACTGTATGTTTTCCACAAGAAACAGGTGCAAAGGAGTCTTTTCAAAGCATTCATGGATTCGGGCATTAAAATTAAGTATGACACTTTTTGAAGTATGTCAGTAATTCACGAGTTGTCTAAAGGCTTGGGGTTGTTAGTACTGGTTTGGTAAGTATAAAGATGAAATACAATGATCAAGTTTTCTTGTAGAACTGTTTCTCTTTTGAAAACACAAAATCTAGAAGTGTTGAATGGCTTGTTTATTGGAATTGGTATAAAAGAAAGAAAGATAAATTCTGCTTAGGAGGATTCTGTACTGTACTCTGTTATGAGACATGGAAAAAGCAGCTGAGAGTGAAGAGACTGTCATCTAAGAGAAATTATGCACCCTTCTATGTTTTTTTTTCACTTTTAGGGTGCTCACTGTTCACTTTCACTTTTTTTTCACTAGCGTAAGTACACGCAACTGTAAGGGATACAGGGGGTCGGCCTTTTGTCTTGTGTAGACTAGAGGCAATGGTTTCAAGCTGCGCCAGGGGAGATTCAGGCTGGACATTAGGAAATATTACTTCTCAGAAAGGGTACTCAGGCACTGGAATGCACTGCCCAGGGAGGTGGTGGAGTCACCCACCATGGGGGTGTTCAAGAAACGTTTGGATCTTGTGTTGAGGGATATGATTTAGCTGAGAAGTATTGGCGATGGTTGGACTGGATGATCTTTTAGGTCTTTTCCAATCATGATAATTCTGTGATTCTGTGATTCTGTGAAAAGGAGTTCTCAGACAATCACTGAGCTTATTTTGAAGAATTACCTCCATTTGAGCAATTTTATTCCAGATAGGATCTTCCAATTCAGTTATTAAAACATTGGCTGTAGTATCAAGCCGAGATATTTCTTGTGCCACCAGCAGCTTCCTGTAGATCTCTAACAGCTGAAGGGCTTAAAAACAAAAACTCTTAAAAAAACAATTAGTAAGAAAATTATAGGTTTTAGTAAATGGCTTGCTTTCAATAAGCACTACTTATAGGAAGTAAAGCTTAGTCAATATCTAAAAATTAACAGAACCAATGAAATAAAATAACTCTTTTTTTTTCCTTGGCAGAAAATGTTACTTTATCAAAATCAGTTTCCCAATGTAATGGTTTAACTCAGCAGGCAGCTAAGAACCACACAGCCACTCACTCACTCCCCCCTGGTGGGATGAGGAAGAATAAAAACGAGAAAACTCATAGGTTGAGATAAAGACAGTTTAATATGTAAAGCAAAAGTTGTGCACGTAAACAAAGAAAAACAAATGAGAAATGTCATCACTCCAAAGATCTCCTCTTTCCTTCTTCTTCCTTCAGCTTTATAAGATGAGCATGATGTCATATGGTATGGAATATCCCTTTGGTCAGTTGGGGCCAGCTGTCCCAGCTGTGTCTCCTCCCAGCTTCTTGTGCACCCCAGCCTACTTGCTGGTGGGGCGGTGTGAGAGGCAGAAAAGGCCTTGATACTGAGTAAGCAATGCTTAACAGTAATGAAAACATTCCCGTATTATCAACACTCTTTTCAGCACAAATCCAAAACATAGCCTGATAGCAGCTACTATGAAGAAAATTAACTCTATCCCAGCCAAAATCAGCACACCCAAATAAATCTCAGCTTTAAAAAAAATAAAAATTATTGTTTTTACAGTGCTGAAATACTCCTTTAAAAATGTGAAAAAAAAAAGTAAACTTCAGTATTTCATTCAATTATTAGAAGTCCAAATCTGAACTACAGTCTTTCAAATGCATCAAAAAAAGATATTTGAACTGCTCCCATATTATATACATATATATTTTTGAAGCAGTTGTTTTTTTTGAATGATCTGTAATTCCTTTTGGAAACAAAAGACAAACTACAGACTTTTCTACAGTTGTGCCTTGGTTACTTGAAATGCAAATTATACAGAATTAGTATGTGAAACTTATTTGAGAAACCAAACTAAATCTGTTTTCGTGATAGTTAAATAGGTCAAAATTCAAGAAAGACACAAATCTCTCCAGACAATAATTTAGTAATTTATTATTTGACTGAGGAATCAAGTAAATCTGTGGGTTTTTGGCAAGGATTCGTATGTGAAAACTATTAAAACAGAAATATCAACGTGAAATGCAAATGAAAAGTGTACTTAGAATTTTGAATCAGTAATGACCACTGTAGTCCACTCAAATCTCAACCTGCTGAATTGTGCTGTACATCTATGCAGATGTATCAGATGTTAGATTCTGCAGCTATTTCATAGCATAATTCGAAATATCTAGTATGTTGTGACACGCTAACAAAACATTCTTCAGGGTGAAGAAAGAGAGTCTAAAAAAACCCAAAGAATTGCATATTTAGCAGGTGTTAAAAGAATAGAAAAAAAGCAGTGTCATTTTAATCAGGATCAAAAGCTACTTTATTCTATACAAAAGTGTGCTGTGTTGGTGTATACACTCTTAGAGAAAAATGAGTAAGCAGAGCGTGCTTTTGAGTGTGCTGAGCTCTCTTCTGTGATTTTACCCAACTGAAAAAAATTTTAAAAAGAGAGTAGATATGTAGCAAGATTTGATTTGAGTGAGGTGGAAGAAAAGACCCTCTGGATTTTCACACTCTGCCACTAGAACTTTCCAACTGTTGCCCATTTCACAGTAAGATCTTTTTGCTCTTTGTGCTCATCTTTTATGATAAAGAATTTATCACTTTCTAGATATAAGGATATCTAGATATAAGGATATCTCTTTCTAGAAAGAAGGAAGACATTTTTCACAATGAAGGGATGAAGCACTGGAACCGGTTGCCCAGAGATGTGGTGGATGCCCCTCCCTGAAGGAATTCAAGGTCAGGCTGGATGGAGCTCTGAGCAACGTGATCTACTTGAAGATGTCCCTGCTCACTGCAGGAAGGTTGGATTAGATGACCCTTAAAGGTCCCTTCCAACCCAAACCATTCTATGATTCTAGATTCTTTCATCTTGAATAATATATATTTCAGTTGATAGATGCATGATTATTTTCATTTGTTCAATTTTTGCTAGTTTTTTCTTTCCCTTAATGCATATTAAAATTGAATCAATTTTCCTTAGGAGATAATATGCCTACTTTCATTAATAGATGTACACCTTTGCTCCTTCACTAAATTAAGTAGTCTTTACTTGTTACTGAGAAGAACATATAGTATAAACCAATTGGCCTTTTACATACAAAGTAATTCCTCAAATAAACCCAAACTGCTTTTTAATATAGGTCCAGATCTATTGCTTAAAGTTGCGGAGTGTCTTCATTTCAATGAAGGACTTTTCACTGGGATATCTATTAAGCTGAAAACTAACTCTGAACAGCACTGACTGCAGACTTGTCAGATTATTTTCTGGCTGGTAAGTCTGAAATGTATCCAAATTTCTGCAATTTCTTGTTGCTGTTGTTGCATGCTGAATTGTCAGGAACAATAAAATATGACTGTTTGAGTTTTTTTAAACTTCTTTTTTTATAAGGTTTCTATCCCCTTATCCCATTCATCTTTGCCCTATGTTTCCCCTCCTATCCTGTCCAGTAAAATATGTAACTTAGAAGCATAGAATCATAGAATCATAGAATGGCTAGAGTTGGAAGGGACCTTCAAAGGTCATCTAGTCCAACCCCCCTGCAAGAAGCAGGGACATCCCTGACTAGAGCAGGTTGCTCAGAGCCTCATCCAGCCTGGCCTTGAATGTTTCCAGGGATGGGGCATCCACCACCTCTCTGGGCAACCTGTTCCAGTGCTCTACAACTCTCATTGTAAAAAAATTTTTTCTAATATCTAATCTAAACCTACCTCCTTCTAATTTAAACCCATTACCCCTTGTCCTATCACAACAGGCCCTACTGAACAGCCTCTCCCCATCTTTCCTGAAGGCCGCAGGAATTAAAGGAACTTCATTCCTTTAATTTAGCCTTTGCAGAATCAACTGTTTAGGTGGTTCCACACCAACACAAGAACAGAGGAAAACAAAGACAATTTTACTTACAAACCAAAATTAACAATTTCCACACTTATTTCCTAATGATTCTGTTGATAATGCATTGTGAGTGGCTACACTCTGGTAAAATTATTTCCCTGCGGAACTATTAATAAAGCACAAAAAAGAAAATGTAGCAATTAACTTAGCCAGTTAATATTTTAGATAGTTTTAATTTTCACTAAAATTCACTAAAATATTGAAGTTCTTCTCTGTTTTAATCAATACTTCATTACTGGTTGCTGCCTGTAATATTTGTAATACTAATAATCTGTATTGTAATCTGTAATACTATGATAGTTCCTCACTCTATTTGCATTTAACAGTTCAGTTCACTATTGCTATGAATACAAAGTTCCAGAGTGTATCCACAAAAGAAATTTAGTTTAGAGTTGTTTTAAATTCAGATCTAGTTGTTCCTAATCTGAAGTCTACATTGACACCAAAAACCCAAAAATCTCTCCTCCAAGTTGCAGATGTGTTGTGATAAGTCCTGGTGGAATCTTGTGTCCACTTCTAAGTGAACACAAGACAAGACACTTCTAAGACTTTGATCTCCAAATGATGATTTGCCTAGATTGATAAAGATCTTCAAAATTCCTTCAGAAGAGTATAAAATCTCATTAAGCTCTTGAAAGACCCATAACTCTATACCTAGTCATGTGTAAATTCCTGTAATCAGCCATTCTTGCTGCCATTTGTGCTGTGCTTTGTATTGCTTTTGCTCTTCCTAGTTCTGCCCAGACTGGAAAAGAAGCGTGAAAATATGGAAAAATAGATGGTTTCCATGGCATTTGAAGCCCCAAAAGAACAAGATGTACAGGACATTTTCTGGAAAATCAAGAGATTTAGTCAGATTACACTAGTCACCTGAACAGCTCCAGCTGCACTGGCTTTTATTATGACAGGAGTACACAGGGGCCACAACTGGTAGGTGTTCCATATACAAATTGTTGTAAGTGTAAAAATAGAGTCAGTTCCCCTAACAATTTGCTCCAAGCTAAATATCATATTAAAAAAGTAAGTAGTAGGCAAAAAGTGGAAGTTAAAGTATATACACTATGTTTATATAATAATTTATAAGGTATTTTTAGTATTGCATATAAATAGAGTGCCATTTTGGAGTGCCAAATAGAGTGCCAGGTTGGATGAGACTCTGAGCAACCTGCTCTAGTTGGGCATGTCCCTGGTCCTTGCAGGGGAGTTGGACTAGATGACCTTTGAAGGTCCCTTCCAACCCTAACCACTCTATGTTTTTATGATTCTATGATTTGTGTACCTTAACTCAGCTCTATCACTCTCAAGTGTTCTGTCAGTCTGGCCTTGAGATACAATTAGAAGGAAAGGAAAAAAGTATCTTGCAGATCGTTTTAAGGAATGTGCTTATCTTCAAAATAGTATAGATAGGCAACTAAACTGCATGTTTCATTACGGGGGTACATGTAAGTGTGTGGAGGCATGCCTGTCTGTTGGCATCAGGTAGTCAGCTCTGCAGATAGCTGTTGGTTCTTTAACATGTATTAACTAATGATGATAATTTATATATAAAAATGCATGTACACATCTATATTCTGTGTAACAAATGTGTATTCAAAATTACTATTAGCACTGAAGAATGCTAATATCAGCATTAAAGGATTTAATTTAATGGATAAATTGGATAAATGTAATTTAATTTAATGGATAAATTTAATGGATAAAAATGGATAATAAATTTAATGGATATCTTCTTTCTGTTTGTGCTTTTGTGTGCAGTGTTATGATAACATTCTGAACTGCTCTCTCACAGATTAGGGATTTCTGCATGACCTCTCACTACATCATTAACTGTTAAGCTTTTGGTTTTTCTCCTTCACCATCACAGTGTAGTCATTCCCTGTTTTTGTGAAGGAGTTACTAGTTTCCAGACAGGCTTTGCTATGGCGGCCATCACAGACAGTATTTTAGTGCTTCATAGCTATTCCTTTCTTTTCACAATGATTCATCAAAGTAAGGCAGTAGTAATATTGTCCACTTAGGATACAATAGGAAGCTGAGATTATGGTCAAAATTATTCATTAATTCTGAATGTCTAAATGAAATGTGAAGACCCTTAGTTCTTACAGCTGTTGTTGCATAAATCCTTGTATATTCAAGAACAACATCAGTTGCAAATATGATAGTTTACCAATTCTGAAAATGATTCTGCAAACATCAAAGAAAAGTTGCATAATTAATGTCTGCCTGTAAAATGTTTCGCTTGCATTTGAATTCTGTAGAAAAGACAAATAGGGAATACAGGATATACAGGATATAATTTTTGCTTTAACCAGGAACCCATGCTTTCTTTTCCTTCCTTTACTCTCTTTATTTACTAAACAGTCTTTCAACTTCTGCAAATAATTACTGTTCACATAGAATCAGTTCCCTTTTTTGCACAATCAATTTTTATTCCTGTAACAAATGTATCCTGTGACCTGAATGATGTAAAGCATCCATGGAGAGAATTAGCAGTAACTGCAGAAAAATTAAAATATATACTCAGAAGAAGAATGAATTAGAATTGTAAAGACACCATTAATATTGCCATCCCCTGAATGATGTGTGCATGACTTTGAAAACTTATGTTAACAAAAATGTTACCATGTAGATAATTTCCTAGCATATTCAGAGGACTCAGGAAGGCTGTTAATGTGGCACCATCTTTATGCCCATACCGATCATCCTTGATGTTAGGACCCTTAGGACCCCATCAGTTACACAGGACTGTTTCACTTGAATGGGCTATGTGAGGCTCACCTGAATAAGGAACCATCATCTCCTATGTGCAATGCTGGAAAAGAATGTGAAACATCGCTTTCAGTTTTTCAGATTGGGTGACAACAGAATTGTGAGATTTCAAGCCTGAGGTTCAAATCCAAAGATTAAAAATAATGTTCACTTTAGTGATTCAGTCTGTTCCCTTCACTTTTTTTCCAAGAAAGATTTAACCTATCCCAGCCAGTTTATTAATGAATTTTCCTTGTCTCTGCCTCACCTCTATTTCTGATCTCTGTCCAAATGTTTTTCAGTATACACAGTCTCAATCTCCATTGTCTTTCTATTGTAGTCTCTGTCTTCTTGCTCATCAGGTCCTAGTCTCATCTCTTCAGACTCCCCATTACCTTTTCCTGTGTTTTACACACAACCCCAGACCAATGTGTGATACATTAAGGAGTTTTCTTTCTGTCTTCAGTTTTCTCTTTCATCTCCAGTGTTTCATAGAATTCTGTTTCCCTTTTCCTTAGATTTTGTCAAATGTTTTCTACCTCTCCTCATATCCTTGATTTCTGCTACTCCTGACAAATGCATCTTTGGCCCAAACAATATCTGCAAAGACTGCTTCTGCCTTCTGGTTATTTGAACTACAATAAGAAAAAGATTGTCTTTCCTCAAGACTCAGCTCCACCCAGCCAGAGATAATAACACTTCAGTGATACAACTACAGAAACAGATTGTGAGAACAGCAGTTCACAATGTTTTGTACATTAATTTAATTTGAGAAGTGTGGTGATAGTGCTTATTTTGCTGGGTTTAAGTTTCTGCTCCTTACACATTAGAACTGTTGTTGTCTTGTTCCCTTGCTTGCCTGGAGGCTCTGGCTGCATAAAATCCAACCCCATGAGACTGCTCTCTAGTGCGGGTAGCTAGAGCTTAAGCATCTGAGGCCCTCCCGCGACAGGAACCACTCAGCCAAGGAGTGCTCCATCCAAATCTAATCTTCTGAAATGGCTCTCTATCCTCTTGTAAGTTTGAGAAAATATAAAAGGTAATTATTCAAAGATTTAGAGTCCACAGAAATGTGGGTAAGTTTACTAGTTTTCAAAAGGAATAATTTATATTCTTGGCCCACAAGCTGTCATTCTGCAGCATGTCTAGTCCCTGTTCCAAAGAATGACTCCTCCAGTAAAAAAAAATAAAATGTTACTAGACTTTTCACACATGGACAAAAACTTGTGTTTGTCACTGGCCTCATTCTTGGAAATAGCTGAGCTGGTTTTTTGGAAATGTTCCCAAAAAAGGTCATCCCAAGGCTAAAGCTCAGCATGGAAAATTTCAGTTCAAAAGATTTAAGTTTTTCCCCATTATTAACAACTGAAAACTCAATCTTACAATATGGAGTACCAGGCAATTCTGGCATATAGTATACTACTATTTTTTTATGCACATGTTTTTCCACATGCAAATGGAACCTCTGAAAAGTGCTCAGTTACTGAAAGCAATTCAAGTAGTACCTTCAATTTAGCAGAGCATGCTTATGCAACTGCTAAGTAACTGAGAACTCATCCATTTGTACCATATTTGCCAATGCTTTTCAGTATTTTTTGGTGTAAAATGGTAAAACAAACAGTTTAAAGAAGTATACTTATTTCCTCCAACTGGACTCTGGGCTAGTTTATTGAACATTACTGTCACAGTTTAGATGGGGCTGTTTTTCTGTTTGAGTTGTTAAAACGCACTTAACTGGAGAGCGGGTGGATATGTATACAGAGCTGTGACAAATAATTAATTGTTCAGTACTTACTTGCCTTGCTTCAGGTAATAGGTTATTTCAAATGGAAAAGTTGTTTTGAAGAGCTGATCAGGAACAATTACCAGATTTGTTACCTGGCAATGTTTACTGTGAAAGGACAGCTAGGCAGTCTTCCTATTAGAAAAATAGAAGAACTTTTAATTGTATCCTCTTTGCTTCTAAATCACTACAGTGTCTCTGACCTCACATCTCTTTATTAAAGGTACTGCATACAGTAAATCAAATTATATCCATTTCAGTAATCTAGTAATATCCACCTTTCCCATAATGATTTACAGAACGCCACTCAGCTGTACTCATTGCTACCAAAATATATGCCCTATATATAGAATCATTTAGGTTAGAAAAGACCTTTAAGATCATCAAGTCCAACCATTAACCTAACATTGCCAAGTCCACCACTAAACCATGTCCCTAAGCAATACACCTATATGTCTTTTAAATACCTCCAGGGATGGTGACTCCACCACCTCCCTGGGAAACCTGTTCCAGTATTTGACAACACTTTCTGTGAATAAATTTTTCCTAATATCCAATCTAAACCTCTCCTAGCACTTGAGGGCATTTCCTCTTGTCCTATTGCTGGTTAATCAGGAAAAGAGATCGACGCCCACCCCATGTTCTGGTTTTGTTTAGTGTGGGGGGGGCCTAAGGTGGTAACTTCTGTAGGAAACCGCTAGAAATTGCTCCCCTTTGTTCAGTGGACTCAGCCAGGCCTAGGGTGGACCCGCTGCTGGCCAGGGCTGAGCCAATTGGTAGCAGAATGTTCCGTGATAATGCCTCTGTGATAAGGTATTTAAGAAGGGGAAAACAGAAAAAAAAAGAAAAAGGAAGAGAAGATGTGAAGGAGCTGAGCAGGGGCAGAGAGGCGCAGGCACGAGCCTTGTGGGCCTTGCAGGCCTCACCCTCTGGCCTCTTGCCGGGCAGCCAACTGGGCCCTACTCAGCCCAGCCCGGCAGTGAGAAGTGGAGAGGAGATGAGATGTGAATGAGATGTAAAAAGATCCTGAGAGGCATCTGCCAGCCTGTTGTGAAGAATTTTTCTTCTGAGAGGAACGGCTGCAGATGCCAAGGTCAGTGAAGAAGCAGGGTGGGTAGTAATGCGGCTCCTGGCCAAGATTCCCCTGCAGCCTGTGGTGATGACCATGGAGCTGGTTGGAGGTGGAGCAGGTTGTCCTCCTGCAGTCCATGGAGGTCCACGGAGGAGCAGAGATCCACCTGCAGCTCACAGAGGACCCCACGTCCGGGCAGGCGGATGCCTGAAAGAGGCTGTGGCCCGTGGAGGGCTTGCTGGGGCAGTCATTCTGGAGGGACTGCACCCCATGGAAGAGATGACCCACACGGAGCAGTTTCACAAAGGACTGTGGCCCATAGGAGGGACCCCACGAAGGAGCAGGGGAGGAATGTGAGGAGTTCTTCCCCCGACAATAAAGGCAGTGGCATGAAACAACTGGACTGTTGTTTGGATGGACTGACCACAACCCCCATTCCCCAGTGCTGCTCAGCAGGAGGGAAGATAGTAGAGATAATGTTAAGCCAGGGAAGAGGGACTGGTGGCGGGAGGTTATCTTGTTCTCTGTCTCATTATCCTGCTTTGATTTTAGTAGTAAATGAATAGTTTTCCCCAAGTCAAATCTGTTTTGCCCATAAAGGTAGCTTTAAGGATTTTTCCCTGTCCTTATCGCAAACCTCAAGCCATTTTTCTTATATTGTCTCTCTCTGTTCTCTCAGAGGGTGTGGGGAGTGAGAGAGAGACTGCGTAGTCTGGTCCCAATAAGAACTGAACTACGACACCTCGCCACAACCTCCTTTCAGGAAGCTGTAGAGAGCAATAAGGCCTCCCCTCAGCCTCCTTTTCTCCACGTGAAACAATTCCAGTTCCCTCAGCCACTCCGCATGGGACTTGTAGTCTAGACCCTTCACCCGCTTTCTTGCTCCTTTTTGGACATACTCCCGTATCTCAATGTCTTTCTTGTAGTGAGAGGCCCAAAACTGAACACATATTCCTTTTTTTCCAAAATAATTAAGAGAACCTTGTAAGTGGAAAAGGTGATTCACAAGAAATGTAAATTTCAATGTAAAACATTCACTTCTACATCAGTCAGTGAAGACGAGAAAATCTTCACACTTACATAATTTTCCTCATTTATAATGAATTTATATGACTTGAGGTTTTTTTTATTTTCATAAATTATAGCCTTTTAATGTGCTATAAAGTTGCAGACACAAAAATGCTTCACTTTATATTCACAATTAAGTCTCTTTGGTAGAAATTAGAAGAGAAAAATAATTATGTAATTATGCAGAGTGCAGTATAATGAAGGAAGAATTAGCAATTGTTCAAATTTCATACATTCAGATAATCAGTACCTAATCTTGAAAAAATACAGTGTGATTTGCCCCTTAACTTTAATAGTAGTCTCAATTTTACCCACTTGTAGTTCTGCCCATTATTTTCCAGTGTTTGCAAATCAGGGAACTCAAGAACCACGAAATGCTTTAAACATTCCTGCTGTGCTGCTATGATGGCAGTCATAATAACTGCTGAATTGGTGGAATATTTGAAATGTATTTTGCTAGTCTTTCATTCTGCAAACTCATTTACATTACATTTAAACACATCCTTAACTTCCTCCATATAAATATTCCTATTAGTTCAAAGCTTAAAGGATATGCTTTAATATTGAATATAGAATATGGATTTTTCATGAGCAAAAAGAATATAAATATCTATTGAGCATCTATTTACGTTTTAATCAAACATGTAAACAAATTTACTCCCCAGAATACCATCAAATGCTTTCAGCAGCTGGAATTCTCCCTGCTGTGTATGTTAATTTAATTTCAATTCTGTTTTCCTGTAGAAACAACACGATTTATTCATGCTGTACATTTGCTTTAGAAGTGCTGTACAAATAACAGTGAGAACTTAGCTTCTGTAGTTCTTCATGGGATCTTTCCCTGGTATTTCTTACTCTGCTAACACTAATCTATCTAGGTAGAGGTGCTGAAAATCGATGACCTTTGATGAAGGGAAATCCCTGCTGGTTTTCAGGTTTCTGCAGTGCAGAAACTGAAAATGAAATGTCTCTCTATATTTTATTGGTTTCAGACCATGACTAAGTAAATCTGACCTCCATCCTGTTTGTAAACTTTTATCAAGAGGCAAAGCTATAATTTTTTTAAAAAACAATCTCCAGTCCTTAAATCCCAAGCCCATGTAAATAACAATTGGATTGCGTTACTTCTGTGGAAAGTACTGAGAGATATAAATACATAGTACTTAAGCACAAAGCTTTGTGGGAGCTTATTTGGCAGAAGCTGAGCTGGAGATATGCTTAAGCAATATTTCATTCAGTGAAAATCAGCAGTACTTTCTATGACAACATGTTTGAGAAGTAGGATATTTCAAAGATTTTACACTGGAGTCCCTCAAGCCTTTTCGTTTTCCATCCGGAAAACTTAAGATGTCACTTTCCATTCAGGGACTCAGCTACTGAGAAAAACAGAATAGCTTTAAATTTATGAATAAGTACTTCTGCTTCCATAATCCATGATAACAGTTTTATTTTCCACATAATTATTGATTATTATTATTATTGATTATTGATTCCTACAGTGAGACTTGGAGAAGTGTGGACAGGTTGTTGGTTTTGAGGACCTCTCTCAGTAAGCAAACTGGTGTTCATGCCAGGATCTCCATATCTGAAGAAATTAAAATTTAATTACCGTGCTCTGGAGAGATATACACAGTAAAAGACAAAAATGGGGATAAAATGGTTAAGATACAATAAAAATAGCAAATGATACATTGACATCTTGTGCTAGCAACCAGAAAATATGCTTCCTAAATAAAGATTGTTCAGGAATTCTCCTTAGCAAAATATTTTATGCCCTACTTCTAAGACAGTAGAAGTCAGACACTACCCTTACACAATGTTAATAGCTTTGCATCTCATTCCTTTTTATACGTTTTTTAAGTGGTTTAATATTTATTTTAAAATACAAGAAGGCTTTTTTTTACATTTATTCAAATGAAGGACATACTTGTACCTGTGTACATGTGCAAAAATCTGCATGGATTTTCTACTAGTAGTCAGCTGTTGGTAGGCAGGGAGGCAGGGGGGCACATCCTTGCAGTAGGAAAAGAGAGTAACCCCACTGATTTTGGTGGAACAAGGCCATCAGTATAGATCTTGGCTTTCTGTCTTCCAGTCTGGTTGTAAACTTGAGACGGCTGTGCATATACATGTGTTTTCTGAAGCTGGCAGAACTGCTGAATGCCATTCTCCTTCTTGGGGAGCTAGATACTTTGTAGCTTTAGTATTTCAGAAAGTAAAAAGAAAGTACATCTCTATCCCTCAAAAACCTGTACTCTCTAAAGTAGACAGGGCTTTTTTCAAGAGTTCACATCTAAGGCATGTAGCTACCACAGTCACACAGCACAGCTCGGAGAAAAATGTATTCCTCAATAAAATCACTGTATACAGCATAACTTCAAAGATTTGAACTTCCAGTATGCACCTATGATGTCTCCAGGTTTTAGGTTCTTTGAAGAAAATTCTTTCATTATTTCAGCTCATTGTACAGATTGCACACCTTAACCACTGTAGGAGCTTCAGTATGAAGTCAGGCCACATTTGTGGCTGGTTGGAGAACGGGTGTAGTTGCATAAGTACTTATATATCTGTATAAAATGCGTGCATGTAGGTCTCAAATACTCTTAAGAAAGCAGTACATACTGCATATGCTTCTTTCACAGGTACACCTATGCATAAAAATATGTATGCCTAGTTTTATGAGAGTATCCAATGTCCTGATAAGTGCTTTTAAAGGTTTAGGTACATTTAAGTCACAGTACCGCACTAAGCCAGGGCATCAGTTCTTGAAGAAGTTGAATCATATTGACAGTTTGATTTCTAAAACTGTCTGAGGTTTTCTAAATGGTCTAGTGCTAAAGCACGAGAGAGAATAGGTTGTTAGAATTAGCCGGTGATGACCAGATAATCAAACACCAGAGTTGTTTGTGATTCAGGCTGCAAAATGGTTTTAGCATTCAGGCAAGCCTAAAACAATTCTTGGAACTCCAGGAAACCACAACTTTACATTGCTGCTGGACATTATCCTACCAAAAAGCTGGTTTGTAGTTTCAGTAAGATGGGACACCTTTTTGTTTTGAAACGTTTTTTAACAGTCACAGATGGGTAGCTGAGAAGAGAATGAGGAAGGCTCCTAGTAAGCCACAGAAGAAGAATATTAAGGGAAATACTGAGTGTTTACTGCCTAACAACAATTTGTATCTGTGGAAGATGGCCACTGTCAGTTTGAGGAAATGCTGACAAAAGTAACGTTCCATCAAGGCAAGAGAGAATTGGAGGGCAGAGGTCATTCTGCAAAAATGTTCAAAGAGAAGACCATCAAATAAAGTCCCCCTTTTTCTTTTTTGCACCAGAATAGACTCAGATGTGGTTCTTATAGATCATTTGTCCCTCCCCTGCCCCTTATCCATACCTGCTGCAATTACTTTTGATAAGAAAAATAAGATTTCTTTTCTCCATTCATTCAGTGCTTGAATTTCCAGAGTTCCCCTAGACAGAAAGGACAAAGCATCTTTGATATCTACTTTCTTCTCTAGATATGTGGTGGAACTCATGTCTTACTTCAAATGTTCTATTGTGCTGCTTTGAAGTAGGACAGACTTTGATGGTCTTTTGACCTTGACAAAAGTGAAACCATTTGCTTCCCTTGGGAATGTTTGTAATGTACATACTGAAATGTGTGTGTCTTGACAAGAGTGTTGTTGAACTCCATAAATTGCAATAAACCAATGAGAACAGAAAGATAACGATCAGACTATTACATTGCCATACAATATTATCTCATAACCCTGTCTAAAGAGTCCAGAATTGAAGCATTTGTGCCCTATATATCTTGGAAAAAAATCTTTTCCAATTATAGTACTTTGACCTTTTAATGTTCTGTTTGCATGGTTGTTCAATCTTAATCTCTTTTGTTTACAGCAACAATATTCAGTAAGGAAAATGCAGAGTGGCCAACAAATAGCAATGAGAAACATAGAAGTTAAAAGCTAAGGTTTGTATGTCTAACCATATTTTATGGTCTTTTGTGAGGTATATAGAACATCTATATCTCAGTGCCTTACTCCCTTTAAGGCAATTTATAGCAAAGCTATAAATTTGACATTTTTATTTCAGTTTAAAATGTACAACAGGACTGTTCACTAATTATTCCTCACTATAGGTCTTTACATTTGTTTCCCCAGGGGAAAAGAAAGGGGAAATCATGACTATATGTGGTATAAACCCATTAGATTCACAACTAGAGCTTTTGTGTCTGCAATCCCATTATTTCATTAAAATGTTATTTTGACTGTCGTGACTCTATAACAGGGCCTGCCTTGGCACCTCTTGATAGGGAATGAGAATCCCTGCAGTGTGGGTTTTGGACAGTATTGAGGTGCAAGCAGAGTTTGAGATCACCTGCAGCCACTTCAGAGATGGGCATGGAGAACAATCTGGGAGAGAAAGGGGAAGCATTTTGCTGAAGTCTGTAGACAGTGTGACAGATGGAATGAAAATTGGGAAATCCAAATTTCCAGACTCTAACAGGTTCATCCAGACTTCATCTCCTGTCCTGGTTTTACTTAGTAAGGTGGTAGCTTCTGTAAGAAGCTGCTAGAAGTTGCTCCCCTTTGTTCAGTGGACTCAGCCAGGCCTAGGGTGGACCTGCTGCTGGCCGGAGCCAAGCCAATTGGTAGCAGAATGCTCATTGATAACACCTCTGCAATAACGTATTTAAGAAGTGGAAAAACAGGAAAAAAACAGGAAAAAAAAAAAGACAAAGAAGATGTGAAGAAGCTGGACCAAAGGCAGAGAGGGGGAGGCATGGGCCTTGTGGGCCTTGTGGCCCTCACCCTCTGGCCTCCCACCGGGCAGCCATATGGGCCCAGCCGCAAGAAGTGGAAATGAGATGTGAAGAGAACTGGAGTGGCGTCTGCCTGCCAGTTGTGAAGAATTTTTTGGGAGAGGAACAGCTGCAGATGCCAAGGTCAGTGAAGAAGTAGGGGGAGGACTAAGGCTGCTTCTGGCCAAGATTCCCCTGCAGCCTGTGGTGATGACCATGCTGAAGCAGGCTGTCTCCCTGCAGCCTATGGAGGTCCACAGAGGAGCAGAGATCCACCTGCAGCCCATGGAGGACCTCACACCGGGCAGGTGGATGCCTGAAGGAGGCTATGGCCCATGGAGGGCCCTTCCGGAGGGACTGCACCCTGTGGAACAGATGACCCACACTGGAGGGGGTGAAGGACTTTGAGGAAGGACTGCAGCCCATGGGTGGGACCTCATGCTGGAGCAGGGGAAGAATGTGAGGAGTTCTTCCCTGGAGGAGGAAGGAGTGGTGTAATGTGACAAGTGATGAACTAACCATAAGGCCCATTCTCTCTTCCTCCCGTGCTGCTCGGGGTGGGGAAGGAGTTAGAGATAATGTTAGGCCTGGAAAGAGGGGTGGGGGAAGTTACGTTGTTCTCTTTCTCATTATTCTGCTTTGATTTTAATAATAAACAAATAGTTTTCCCCACGTCAAGTCTGTTTTGCCTGTAACTGTAATTTTAAGGATCTCTCCCTCTTCTTATCTCAAACCTTGAGCCTTTTTTCTTATATTATTTCTCCTTGTTCCCTCAGAGGGTGTGGGGAGTGAGAGAGAGACTGCATAGTCTGGTCCCAATTGGAGCTAAACTGCATCATCTCCTTAGACGGAGTCAAAGATTACTGTGGAAAAGATTGCAAGAAGAGTAAGAAATGAGACTGAGATTAAACAAAAAAAAAGTCAGAAATCTGCATTTTCCTGTTGCTTGGCACAAGTGAAAATGCACGAGTGATCAGCAGTGTTAACAGTCAGACTTTCTGGGGCCTCTCTGTTGATTTTAAGCAGTTTTCTTACCCTTTTTGTTTTTATTCAGAATAAATGAACAAATAAATCTTCAGTAAGACTATCTATCCAATCTCTTGCCTTCTTTGTAGTGTGCTGTGCTGCCAGAGGGTACTCTTCCACAATGTTTTCCTCTTACCAGATGTGCATGTCCTTGCAAAAAGAAAAGGCAAGAGACCCGGTTTCCATTCCTTTCTGCTTCTATTAAAACAACATGGGTATTTTTGGTCTTTAAAATCAAAATCACTAGACAAATAAACTGAGCTACACTGTGTTGGAAATGCTAGTCTGTACTTTTGAAGTATGACACCAGCTGTGCTGATGAGAACATGCGATACCAGCACATAAACTTAGACAGGGAAAAACCTATAAAAGGTTAAGAAGGGACTGATCACTGAAAAATATTTTGGAGATTTCTAGTTTTTGGAATATCTGAATCAATACTGCTTTGCTGAAGGGAAAGAAAATAATAGATATTTATTTGCTTATATAATATCTAGGAAAATCTTTGAGTAGGAAAGGAAAATCCCAGAGGAAAGGGCTACATTGCTGACAAATACTGTAAACAATTTTCGGTTCCTTAATGTTACCTATGCATCCTGTCATCCATCCTGTTCTTCTCAATATGGTGTCAGAGTATCCATGTGTGTTACAACTAAAGGAAGTTTACCATTTCAATCTCCCTACTTGCTTTTCCTCTCTTAGGTTATGATGATAATTTTTCATAAGTATGTCAGTCTATCCAGCTGTTGTTCATTTCACTATATTCTCTGCAATATAAAAAAGAATCTTTGACATAATTTCACAAGATAGGAATTTACTTAGCCATCTCAGATTATATGAGGAACATATCAACAGTGATATCTGTAGGGTAACATTAGTGGGGCTGCACGTACGCAGGAGGGGCAGTCCACGGTGATACACGCGTTAGGCTTGGATAGGTCCATGGGCACAGAGGGCAGATGTGTTATTGTACATGGTGGGCACGGATAGGTCCATGGGCACAGAGGGCAGATGTGTTATTGTACATGGTGGGCACGGATAGGTCCATGGGCACAGAGGGCAGATGTGTTACTGTACATGGTGGGCACGGATGGGTCCATGGGCACAGAGGGTAGATGTGTTTGTGTACGTGGTGGGCACGGATGGGTCTAAGGGTGCAGGGGCCGGGTGCGTTCGCGTGCGTAGCGGGTGTACGGGTATTTAACCCTGTGTTGCGCAGCATTAAATTGAAGGCTTAGCTTGATGGTATCCGTGTGATGCTCTGCGTTCCCCGGAGCGGGGCTCCGGTGTGTGCGGGGTAGGTTAGCTGGCGAAAAGAGCCGGCAAGTGGTGACCCCGACGCGTGTTAGGTCCGGACGTTTTTTGCTGGGGCCGTGCAGCGGTCGTGCCTGCCTGCTGTTTTAAGATGGCATCCATCTCCGATACAGTGAAGGTATTAAAGGCGTTGGGTAGAGATGTGAATTGTCCGGTGCATACAGCACCGTTGACGGAGTTCATCCTATGGATGCAGAAAAGGGGCTTGATTAACAAGCCGGGAGAGGTGATGGACGTGGTGTGGTTACAGGCGGTGGGGAAAGAGTTGGAAGAAGGGGAGGTCGGAATGAAGGGTGTGGCGATGCAGCTGGAGACGTTCGGTGAAAAGAGTGCTGGCTAAGGCTCGTGAGGTGCGCGGAGTATGGGTTGAGGCTTTAACTGCAATCAAAGGAGAAGGGTGGCCCTCGGAAGGGGAGGGGGATGAATGGAGCCGAAGACGGAGGGGGCAGAAGCTGGCTGAAGGCGAGTGCTGCTCTGGCACTCGGGAAGACGCTAGCACAAACAGTGGGAATCTCGCCCTGATCAGGTGAGCAGCCAGGGGAGATGGGGTCTTCAATGTCAGCTGAAGACAAATTTATTGTTAGAATCTTTGTCAAAATCCTCAGGAGTTGTGGGTTAAAGTACGATGAGATGCAGCTGTGTCTGCTGCTAGGAATGACGAGAAGCACTGCTTCAAAGGAACATAAATCAGTTTTAACGAGTCTAATAAAAGTGTTAGAGGAACAGAACTGTGCTATTAATAACACTGACCTGAAGAGCTTCTTGATTTGGGTGTCTGCTCATGTATCGGACGCTAACATCTCTAATACATGTGTGCGGTGGGCACCTGGGACACCATGGGTGTGGGGCTGTCTGGCGCAGGGTGACCCTGCTGTTCGGAGGTTGTTGCTGGCGCGGCGTGTGGTGTTTGAAGCCTTGGAGAATTGCCCACAGAGGTGGGATCTGACAGTACCTGTTGCCCTATCCACTCCTCCGTCCGTGGAAACGGGGACTGGTGGTGAGCCGGGGGGTCCCTTTGGTCCATTTCCCATGGATGCGGAGGGGGAGCCTTCGGTCTTTGGAGCTTCCTTGTTACAGAGGTGGCATGTTTGTGTGTGTGTTCTTTATTTCAAAGGTATCGTGCTTTTTTGTGTGTATTTGTGTGTCCTTTGTGTCAAACATGTCATATTTTTGTTATTGTTCAGTGTTGTTGGTGTGGACATAAGCTTATTCCAGTGGATTTATTTTTGTGTTATAGCTGAGTGTTTGGGTGTGTGCGGTGTCGCAGGTTGACCCCGTTAGAACAAGTGATACATCCAGGTTGATATTGTTGCGTGCAAGGCACAGCATTAAGTTATAAGATCTTTAAGTGGAAACAGACAGGCAGTGCAAACAAAAACAAAACAAACAAACAAAAAAATTTCCTACACGGGTATAAGCAGTCTGTGTGTGTGCATATAAGCATGAAATGAATGCTATGAAATAAGGGGTGAATACTGTCTTGGTTTCATCAGGGATAGAGTTAATTTTCCTCTCAGAAGCTTTGGATTTGGTATGTGAAGAATGTTGATAAGAATGCTCTGATGATAAACTGTCTGGCTTTCCAAGTCTTGTTAATGAGCAGGTGCAAGAAGCTGGGCCAAAGCCAGACGGAGTATCGGTCATCTGGACACTGAGTGGTGAGAAATTGTACATTGTTCATTTTATATATATTAATGTTCTTCCATTTTGTTATTATCGTAGGTTTCCTCTTAATAAACTGCAGCATAAGGCAACGTGTGATTGGCTGACCGTGGCCCCCATTCCCTCTTCCTCCCCTTCCCCCCCCCCATTCCCGCGGCCCTGTCCCACTCAGGGGGCAGGGGAAGCAGTGGAGATGGTGTTAAACCCGGGTAGAGGGGGGCGCGTGGGGAGAGGTTACCTTGTTTTCTTTCTCATTGTCCTGCTTTGGTTTTAGTAATAAATGAATAGTTTTCCCCAGGTCGAGTCTGTTTTGCCTGTGACGGTGGCTTTAAGGGTCTCTCGCCGAGGCTGCGCCAGGCACTCACATGCCCTTCCGCCCCCCATCCGGCGGGGCAGGGGCAGCTTACCCAAAAACTACCATGGTTACAGATACTCCCGTCTGAGTTGACCAGTGGCCTTTAGCAAGAGAAAAGCTGCACCATTTGAATGAGTTAGTTGACGAGCGATTACAACTTGGACATATAAAGCCAACAGACAGTTCCTGGAATACACCTGTGTTTGTAATACAGAAAAAATCGGGTAATTGATGACTCTTACAGGATTTAAGGGCAGTAAATTTGGTAATTGAGGATATGGGACCTTTGCAACAAGGGTTACCATCTCCTTCAATGATACCTCGAGATTGGAATGTTATCATTATTGATTTAAAAGATTGTTTTTTCACTATACCTTT
>WHYT01014328.1:12350-33729 GCA_009806455.1 Tetrax tetrax
GTTTTTTTTTTTTTTTTCTGATTAATATGATATTAACATTTTCCTTTCTTGAAGCACATGCATACACGTATGATGTGTTTTGAGATACATCTGCCACATATAGAAGCATATGGAATGTGTTACCATTTATCTTAATTCTTAATGAAAAATATATCTTAACGTAATTTGCAAGATAAAGAATAGATCAGATTTCAAGTGATATTGGTAGGCAGTGGTATTTCAGAAAATGTATAAATCAGAGAATGTATAAATCTTCATATAATATATGATTTTCAGTGGATATAGCTATTCTTGTAATGATTGTGGTACACTTGAGCCTTTAAATAATCATTAGTCTGTGGTAGAACTAATTATTGCTGGTTTGGGGTACAAAAATAATTTCTAGTACATGACTACAAAGTGGAAAGCCATCACATTTTGGAGTGGGTGAGACCCTGTCTTGGAGCAAATGGCAAAAATGAGGCAATGGAAGGAACAGTAAAGACAGATGATTCATTTTTACTGACGCTGGACTGAGACACAACTAATGTAAACCAGATTTTGTGATATGTTAGTTAGAAGGCAACACTCCGTGGAAAAAGGAAATTTTAGATAACAGACAGTGGTTCACATAGAATTACAGAGAACATTCATGGAACAGAGAATATGGCTTGAGAAAATAGTAGTTTCTCTGAGCATCCAAAATATGTTTGTGCCAAAGAAGCTATTGGAAGAGGTAATAGTGAACCAAGAATAGACAGATTTTCTGATCTTCTTTTCCCTCTATAAGAAATGAAGAATAATAATGAAAAGCTTGAATAGAACTAGAAAGAATCCCTTATCCAGCTATAAACAAAGCATAGAATGATCTCCTTAGTGCAAGTTACACAAACAGGATTTTGAGATTTATCCAACTCTATAAGACTTGTTGATGCTGTAGGATATCTGTATCAGAATTATACTGTTAGGAAATAATTGTTCTGCTGATTAGTGCTCTGTAATTTAGTTTAGGGTTTCTTTTCAAGAAACATTAATATTGAAGGTGGTTAGCCTTAAGGTGGGCAAAGCACAAGACAATGTGGAGTAAAAAAGAGTTGTTCTGGGAAACAAGATAGAGATTTTCATATGTCATCACAAAGTTTTGTTCAATTTGATTAAGGTAAAGCTTTTACACTAAGCTAAAAGTGTTTTTCAAATAAATTAGCCAGGTAATGACAGTTTGGGAGTGCTTGATGCTGTACTTCACTGCAAATATATACAAGTAGTAGATACCTGACTGTAATCCTTTCCATGGTAAATGTGTCCTCAAACATTTTGCTTTCAAATGCTGAAAATGGCCAATACTCTAAACAGGTATTCATGTACTCAATCCTAAGCACACCTGAGTTACTCAATGACTTCAGGACAATCATTTATAAAGGAATGGATCTCAAAGGTAAAGTTGGTTTTTTTGTTGTGTTTATGGAGCACCAAGTCCAGAGGAATATAACCTTTGGTATTAGGTTTTGGGCATTGTTTTGTAAATCTAGAATAGTCTTAAATTAAGAAAGAAAAAGAAATCTTCAATTTTTTAGTAGAATATTGAAAAATTTAGTCACCAGTGAAGCAAGGGAAACTTGTTTTAATTATTCATATGTATAGATGATTTCATTAACTCCTTGAAGATTTGCAGATATGCTTCCTAATTATTGGGAAACTTATTGTACTGTCTTCTGCTAACCCCACATTAAACACAGTGCTTGAAAAATTATTATTCAATTTACTTTAGAGACAAGCTTGCTTACTACTCAAATATTCTTCGCTTATAGAAATTGTGCTGACAAGTGACTGAGTCATATCTTTTATGAGCCTGCCAAAAGCCATGCAGCAAGCACAAGGAAGGAAGATATCAAGTGAAACCATGTGCACTAACTCCACAATATAATTAGATAATTATCCAGGACACTATTAGTATGAATGTACATTGTGAAGCAGTAGGTGTAAAATTATGTATATTTGTGACTTGTGAAAGGGTCCGTTAGACTCTTGCAAGTGAAGTCAAAGGCCTGCAGTGCTGTCATGGTGTCATTAACAATATCTGATAGTCAGTTATGATCTTCAGAATCTTGGATTTCTGTAAGAGCATTAGAATTTCTTAACAGCATTCAGAGAAGTAGCAGGACAGGACTCTAGTGTAGAACAGACATAGACTGCAAACCTGAAGAAGACCTCAGCAAAGTTGATGCTGATTGGTGTGGATCATGTCCACCTAGGTAAGCTATGAGTGGCATCTGTACTGTGTTTCTTCCCAATTACATGAACAGAAATCTATTCCTGATAATTAAAGTGGGTGCTATGCTAGATACAGTCATTCTAGCTATCTTCACTTTTTCCAGTGCATCTCAAGATCTGTAACTTTCCCTATGAGATCCGTGAACATGGCTTGCAAATGGTGACAGCATCAGTGGACAAAGAACAAGCAACGGATATCATATACCTGGATTTGTGCAAGGCTTTTGACACTGTCCCGCACAACATCCTTCTCTCTAAAATAGAGAGACATGGGTTTGATGGATGGACCGATAAGGTCTCTTGTCTCTCCACCCAAGCTGTAGAAGGCACAAGCAGGGACTGTGAAGATGAAGAAGCTCCCACTGTACTCGAAGAGCGGGTTTGGGATCATCTGAGGAACTTGAAGGTGCACATGGGACCTGTTGAGATCCATCCGTGGATCCTGAGGGAAGTGGTGGATGAAGTTGCCAAATCACTGGCCATGATATTTGAGGAATCATGGTGGTCTGGTAAGGTCCCTGATGACTGGAAAAGAGGGAACATAACCCCGTTTTTAAAAAGGGAAACAAGGAAAGACCAGGGAACTACAGGCCAGTCAGCCTCACCTCTGTGCCTGGCAAGGTCATGGAGCAGATCCTCCTGGAAACCATGCTAAGGCACATGGAGAGCAAGGAGGTGGTTGGTGACAGCCAACATGGCTAAACCAAGGGCAGATTGTGCCTGACCAATTTGGTGTCCTTCTATGATGGGGTGACAGCTTCGGTGGACAAGGAATGAATATCATCAACCTGGACTTGTGCAAAGCTTTTGACACTGTCCTGCACAACAACTTTCTCTCTAAACTAGAGAGACATGGCTTTGATGGACGGAGCACTCGGTGGATAAGGAGCTGGCTGGATGGCTGCACTCAGAGAGTGGTGGTCAACAGCTCAATGTCCAAGTGGAGACCGGTCACGAGTGGCGTCCCTCAGGGGTCCGTGTTGGGCCCAGCCCTGTTCAACGTCTTTGTCAAAGACATGGACAGTGGGATAGAGTGTACCCTAAGCAAGTTCGCCGATGACACTAAGCTGTGTGGTGCTGTAGACACGCTTGAAGAGAGGGATGCCATCCAGAGGGACCTGGACAGGCTGGAGAGGTGGGCCCGTTCCAACCTCATGGAGTTCAACCAGGCCAAGTGTAAGGTCCTCAACCTGGGACGTGACAATCTCAGGCACAAATACAGGCTGGGCAGAGAATGGATTGAGAGCAGCCCTGAGGAGAAGGACTTGGGAGTGCTGGTGGACGAGAGGCTCAACATGAGCCGGCAATGCACCCTTGCGGCCCAGAAGGCCAACCGCATCCTGGGCTGCATCAAGAGGTGCGTGGCCAGAAGGTCAAGGGTGGTGATTCTCCCTCTCTACTCTGCCCTGGTGAGACCCCACCTGGAATACTGTGTCCAGTTCTGGAGCCCCAACATAAGAAGGACATGGACCAGTTGGAGAAGGTCCAGAGGAGGGCCATGAAGATGATAGGAGGGCTGGAGCACCTTTCCTATGAGGACAGGCTGAGAGAGTTGGGGCTGTTCAGCCTGGAGAAGAGGAAGCTCCGGGGAGATCTGATAACAGCCTTCCAGTACCTCAAGGGGGCCTAAAAGAAAGACGGGGAGAGGCTGTTCAGTAGGGCCTGTTGTGATAGGACAAGACATAATGGTTTTAAAATAGAGGGAGATAGATTTTGATTGGATAGTAGGATTTTTTTTTTTACAATGCGAGTTGTAGAACACTGGAACAGGTTGCCCAGATAAGTGGTTGATTCCCCGTCCCTGGAAACGTTCAAGGCCAGGTTGGATGAGGCTCTGAGCGACCTGATCTAGTTGGGCATGTTCCTGCTCCTTGCAGGGCGGTTGGACTAGATGACTTTTAAAGGTTCCTTCCAACCCTAACCATTCTATGATTCTATAAATTCAGATCACTGCTGCTTTTTTCTCTTTTTTCCTTTTATATCTTCTTCTTCAGGCAGATCATGCCTGACAGTGGTCAGGTGACCAGTTGGTGACCTTCTATGATGGGGTTACAGTATTGCTGGACAAGGGAGAAGAAATTGATGTCATCTTCCTGAACTTGTGCAAAGCATTTGACACTGTCCCACATGACATCCTTTTCTCTAAACTGGAGATAGGTGGATTTGATAGACAGACCACTCAGTGGATAAGGAATTGGCTGGATGGCTGCACTCAAAGAATGGTGGTCAATGGTGGTCAATGTCCAAGTGGAGACTGATCACGAGTGGCATCCCTCAGGGGTTGGTGTTGACAAGGACAGTGGGATAGAGTGTACCCTCAGCAAGTTCACTGATGATACCAAGCTGTGTGGTGCTGTCAACACTCTGGAAGGGAGGGATGCCATCCAGAGGGACCTTGACAGGTTTGAGAGGTGGCTCATGCAACCTCATGAAGTTCAGCCAGGCCAAGTGCAAGGTCCTGCACATGGGTCGTGGTAATCCCAAGCACAAATACGGACTGAGTGCAGAATGGATTGAGAGCAGCCCTGAGGAGAAGGACTTAGGAGTATTAGTGGATGAGTAGCTCAACATAAGCCAGCAATGTGTTTGCAGCTCAGAAGGCCAATTGCATCCTAGGCTGCACCAAAAGAAGCATGGCCAGTAGGTCAAGGGAGATGATTCTCCTCATCTATCTCTGCCCTGGTGAGACCTGGTGGGAGTGCTGTGTCTAGACTCAGATCTAATAAGCCTAACAGAGACCTGTGGTTCATGGTGTGCCTTTGTGAGTGAGTCTGGTATCTACTAAAATGTATCTGTATAGGCTTTTACTGTCAATTCTTTAATGAATCATGGAATTGAATTTTATATCTTTGAAACTAAACAGAAAAGGCCCATACAATAGTTTAACATATATTTTGCATTCAGAACCAAACTTTATGCTGGGCTTCAGTGGTCATTATTGACAAATCTCCCTTGCAGATAAAGGGAAATGAGAATATATTGAGGGTTTTTTTTCAGTGATATAGTCACACACACACAGCTGAATAATCCTAGGGTTCCAAAAGTGAGCTTAATTTCATTTTTTTTTTGAGCTGGGAAGACCCTTTTTTTTTACATAGAGAAACGGCACCTTTTGCTTCAGTGTTGCCATTATAGTCTTATTTTGAATGTTTTTCCATAAAAGACAAGGAAAGGATAATATAAAATTCACAAAATGGTCACAGGACATCATGGATATGCCAGCATCAGGATATCTTCAATGTACGAGTCCAGTGATCAGGGCTATCCTGTTTATTCTAGCCATGAGATCACAATTCAAATAATTTTTCAACTTGTTGAAATGTCGGCATCCATTTCTCATTCTAGAAAATGATCTACTTGCTGTTCTACAAGGCACATAGCGGAGAAGGGTCTCAAAACTCCTTCCTTAATACTGCTCCACTTCTCTGTTTAAATGCTTATTTACTCATGGGTTCTATATTTTTATTGGTATTGTTGTTGAGAGATCATAGCTATAATCCAATTTTGTGTCAGATTCAAGTTTCTTCTTTGAACCAATCTCCTACGAGTGTCCCAGTCGTGGCTATTAAGTTACTGTTCGCCTTGCTTGCTTCCTTCCTATTCCTTTCATAAGTGAATGTTTGCTAAGAGTATTTGAAATAATTTTGAGAAGAAAGTAATATACCAAATATCAGAGCAATTTATGCTAATTTGTTTAGTCTTTGAGGGGAGAAATATTCTTTCAGTAAAGGGAAATTTCTTTACGGATTTTTATAACTTGTAAAGAAACTTTAAGATTAACATTTTGGAGAATGAATATAGGAATTCTTTGAGTCAAAGACAATAGATGTTAACTCTAACACTTTCAGTTTTCAGACAATTTGTTACCCTTTCCTGACATTTCTGGGGAAGATATTTCTGTTTTATTAACACTACTCTCAATATAAATAAACAAAAATTGCCTTTTTTCTCTTCAATTAGAATGTCATTTTCATTTCTTCATGTATTGTGTATTTAAATTTAGTTTCAAATTTGATAGTGTATTAGCTCAACTGAAAATATATAAGCACGTGTAATATGTAATTGGCATCTGAAAAATTTAAGGAAAAAAATATTCCAGAATAATTACTTACAGCCATAGTTATTTCTTATGACTTGTTTTGTTTTTATTCCCTAATTTAATAGATGAGAAAAAATTCTTTCAAAATTGATTTAACAAGCTAAATATTCACTAACTGTTGTTATACAGACACATGCATATACAATGTCATGTAGAAGGTTACTATTACATGCTGCTACTGAAGTGTGTTTCTGTAAGTCTGTTAACACAGACTTCATAACATTTTCTAAATGGAAAACATTTCTCAGGATCACAATGAACATCCAAAGATCTCTATCTATTGCAAGTTTTCAGCCTTCTCTCCTCTTCTACAGAAGCGTTAGCTAATTAAATAGAAAGCTGCAAACATTTCTTGTAATATTTATGTCCTCCTACTGTCTTTTTATCCAAATACATTTAGTTTTGTACTTCAAATCAGACTGAGTAATACTTTACTTGACAATAGTACTACTGAAATGAATAGTGGCAGGTGTATTGTAAGCTGACTGTTTGAAAGGGAATAATGTTTCAGAGTCTGACCCAAGAGATTGACCTTTTTGCGGCGAAGCTTTGTAAAATTTCACCCATAAGCAGACACTAAGCCTGTACAATTAGGGATGAATGCTTAATTTCATAGGAGTTAAATGCAATTTTTATAGCTGTTTTAAAATTAAATATGCAGATGAGTTTAGGTAATGTTTCATATTCCAGTTGCCTGGAAACCAAAAATGAGAGTTTCTTTTACATTACAGAGCATTTTATGGTGCTGATTTTTTTTTTATGTAGATTTTTATGAAAAGCTGTAAGGAACAATAACTACCAAAAGGACCAAAATATGCTTGAATTTTTTTTTAATTGAAAACAGACTGAGTTATTGCATAGACTAACTTGTAATAGGGTGGGTTTTATTTGTATTTTTGTGGTATTGTGAGTACAACTACTGTGAATATACATCTCCCAGATGGCCATTAGGCATGAAGCTGAGTATGATTTCTGTAGGGGACCTCAATATATTTGATAGGTTCTCTGTTCTTTTTTTTTTTTTTTTCCCAGTAAGGAAAATGTCTGTTTAGTCACACTCTTGTCTATACAGTTTTTTGGGGCAACAATGAATGGATTTTCATTATGACTTATTTTTAAAAAGCAAAGAGAAAATAGACAGTATGCTAACCAACTACTGCATGTTATTTGTCCTCCTACGACTGAGAAACTAATTTTCCAGGCAGAACAGCACTTTGCAGTTATGCTTTCAGAGTTGTAGGAAAGTCAGCTCTCCTTTCTTTGGCCTTCTGGGTCTTCTCTTGTTTACCCTTAATAATGTTGGTCCTGTTCTGATGCTGAATGGAATAATGCTGAAATGTTCTCATCTTTGTAGACTGGTAAAACCATTTCCTGCCTAGTTCTAGCCTCTAACTTTGTTCATTGAAGCTAGTGCTCCACATGTTCTCTTTGAGGAAAGATCATTGATATATTAAGAACAGTCTGACAAGAACAATGTATCCCTTTAACCAGTGGCATATGCAGTTTGTTGTTATTATATTGGAAGGATTTTAACCTTTAAAATTCAGTGAGTCACTGCTAGAGTGGTTGCAGATATTTCCATGATAGGCCTCAGGACTGATTTGAGCCCAGAAGAGCAGTGCGGGTAAATGCCTTATCTCCTGCCTTGTCACATTTGTGCCACTGGAAAATGAAAAGTGAAATAAGGAAAAAGTAGGTAAGCTGAACAGTGCATATCTTGTGGCATGCTTTTCAACATGGTACTCTATTTGACAGCTCTACTCTACTTGACAGCTATAATCTAGACACGCCAGTGAATTTTCTTCTGTGTTAGTTTTGCATGAGGGAATGTTTTAATCTCCAAGTATGAGTTTTTGAAATATGACCAGAAAGAAAAAAGTGGGAAGGAAGAGAAGTAGAAAATATTGAGTTTCTTTTATCAAGTCTTTTCTTCTGCTTCTTTGGCTCCTACTTTGTGGCACTTTCAGCTGCTGAGCATTTCTTAAACAAATAACATTTTACATTACTGCTATGCTCTTTATTCTTTGCAAAAAAAAACCCCAAACCAAAAAAACTTGCCCTGATCACAATCCAGCAAGCAAAACTTAAGTAGTAATGTGGGAAGCACCTCATCTAAAAGATGCTATTAGAGACAAAATTAATTGTCTTAAGGCTCATAATTTTGAGTCTCTGTTAATCTGGAAAGATAGATTCTTGTTCATCAGGACTGGACATATCTTCTTCCTTGTATGAACTGAGCTTCACTGTTCACAGATCATGTAGTCCTTGGTAATCTTTTGGCTACTTTATTTTATGATATTTTCTTAAACCAGGATTGGTAACTGTACAGACTACAGTTTAATTTTATGAGAAGCAGGCAACTCAAGTTCACAGAGATACAAATCACGGTATCCAAACAGTGTAAATTTAAACCCTTCCTATCATCACAGAAATAGTAGAATAAGTAGTTCATCTATGTTTTGCATATCTGTGCCTGCAGCTCATCACCAATTCCACTTCAGACGCATTCTCCCCCCAGCACGTCCTCCAAATCTGTGCATACTCTCTTGAATTTGTGTGTGCTGTGTTTACATGACAGTATAATTAATGATACCGTTGTTTGTTGTAAACATTAAAAGATCACATAATATAGCATTTCACTCTTTCCATGTAGTTTTGATTTTTTTTTTTTTTTTTTTTTTTTTTTTTTTTTTTTTTTTTTTTTTTTTTGTGTCCAGCAAGGAGTTTCTTTCATCATATGATGATTTGGAATTTTGGCATAATATACTGATGTTATCCTTGCCTGGCCTCATTTTCAAGATTTCTGGTGACACTTTGAACCTAATCCGGAACTGTTGTTTCATGAGTTTGTCATCACATTTTAGGAGTGCAGAATTAACAATGATATCTTTATTCTACCACTACTGCTGGTTTCATTAGGTACTAAAAGAAAATGTGTCCATTATTTCTCCTTTTGCTCAGTTTTGTTAGTCACAGCTATTTAGTCTTTGTTTTGACTTTTCTTTTTCACTCTTTGTTCATGTCTCTCCTCCTTCCAGTCTAATTATAACCACATTTCTCGGAATTGAGAGGATTCAATTATTCTGGTGACAGAGGACTTGAAAAACAATGCAGCTAGAGCCTATTTGCATGATGACTAATTTCCAGTCTTTCTTTTAAGTTTTGGGATCTGAAACATGCCTTATACTTATACTTGTACAGAAAGGAAGACCCCTTCCTTCTCAATAAGCACTTACAGGAAATCTATCCTGAATATCTTGCCTTGCTGAGAATAGGAAACAGATATAGGGACTAACTTAGTTTGTGTAGGAGCACACTGTGGGAGTAACGAATTATGAATCATCCTCCTCACACATGCAGTGTGAAATGTGACTGTGAAATGTCTCACAGTAATGGGAGGTGATTCCAGGATAGGGATCAGCTGAACAACACCAGCAAGTATCAAAGTTGTGCGGAGAGCAAGCAGATAGGGCTGATGGGCACTGTGATGCTGGTAGTGATTTTTTTTTTTCATGAGCAAGCAAGAGAAGGGAAACCTGCACACCTACTACTTTTGCTAAATAATCAGTCTCACTGTTTTCAGTTGTTAGCTGTATTTTACTAAGTTGTGAAATTACATAGCATGAATCAATTTCAATTCTGTCATTATATTTTAAAAGACAAGCTTCATCTTCTTTTAGTTGAAATGCATGAATAAATCTATGATTTCTGTAACAGTATTTAATGGCTTTCATCTCAATATTTTACCAGTAGAAATTAAGAGGTATATTGTGTGCATTTACTTTCTAGGTGTAGGTACAAAACATATGGTTGATAATTTTTTAATTAAAATTTATTTTCACTGGGAAAATGATAGTTCCTAGAAACTAGCAGTTTGGAAAACATATCACCTCTGGTAGAGGGTTTTTTGAGAGTGACGTGAGGAAAACAGACTCCACAATCTGTAAGATTGTAAAGTAGGTATGTTTATTCAGCGCTGGGCAGCACGGGGGATCTCTCCTCCAAACGTGTGCAACATGTTAAGCAACAGGTACAGTATTTATGCATCATAGACATGCATATTCATAGAATTCCCACGGACTTGGTTATATATTAATTAGGTTTCCGAGAAATCATTATCATAAGTTTCCTCCCATGACAGGTTATTCCCCGGTCTCTGCATCCATCTTGTGTTTGTGCTCAGGAGTCACAGTCTCTCTGGTGGTCGTTCTCTCCTCCTTATACAGCTGCATGGATTCAGACCTTTGTCCTGCTTTGCTCTTGCTGCCAGGGTGGTTTCTTGCTGACTTATCTTTGCTGGTTCCCAATTTCCTTGGTTATTCCACCCTATCAGTTGGTTCTAAACTTCTTAAGTCTCCTTATCTTGGTCTCAGCCAGTATGTCTGTATCAGCTCAGGGTGTTCCCATCTAACTTATCTTAGCTCTTGCTAGAGCATCCTGCAAGTATCTCGTTAGGTTAAGTTTATAACTCTACTGTTCTTTCGCTCAAGGTTAGTAGTTTATATTTTCATACGAGAATTAAATTGCTAGACAGGGTTCCTGCTAGGATATATATTTGATAATTTTATTATTCTGATTAGTCTTTTATTCTTCTAAATCTCCACTTCAGGAGAGAGGAGCAGGCAGCTGAATGGGGGAGAGAATTCTCATTTGTAGATAAGAATATCTGATCCAGGACCTGTTCTCCCTTTTTGTGACTTTACATTCACTACATGATCACTACAAGATCAGACTCGATTAAACACAAACATTTATATATATATGTATATATATATTTGTTTGTGTATAGAAATAGTGTAACTCATTGCGTAGTCATGTGTAAAACACTTCAGAATTATCTTGAATAAAATAGAAAAATACACAAATTAATATTTGCTTTGGTGGGAAATTATGTTTCAGTCATTTTTGTAGAAACTTGCTAGCAATGCCTCATACTGAAACATCAATTTAGTTGCAAGTGTAGAAATATTTTGTTCATTTCTGGTCACATTCTGTCTACAGCCAACAAAATGTCTTTTATCTGATATGATTTATATAAATGGCTACTTTACTATCTACAATAGTTAAATTGCTACCTGAAGAAATTTTTTTTGTGGGGTATTTTCCACCCAGAGTAGGAGAATAAAGGAGTTTCAGTAGGATAAACCTGTAGAAATAAAGTGTGCTTTCTGTAACTATGGGATGAACAATCTGATGTAAGCACATCAATTTTCATAACTTATATCAACTAAATTTTTCATTGAATTTGGTCCCTTTTCTCATTGAAGAGAGAAAACTAGACTTAGGTTCACAAATATTCATGGGGTTTGATTTTCTGGTTTGTTTTGTTTTTCTCTCCTTTGAGGCATTCATTATACAGACCACTTTTTTTTTTTAAAATATGTATTTGCTTATTTTTAAAATTGTATCTTGTTTCATTTGTTAAAGATTAAAAATAAAATGTCAGTATCTGCTAGGGGAAATCATGAGCATTCCCCCAGGTCTAACCAGCAGTGAGGATGAGCATGTATTCCAGTAGTCACACACACACACAGACATGTGCTTACACCACTTTACACAACCGGCTACACAGATCAACACAAATAGATGAAGAGAAGCACCCATACAAATAAAGGCAGTACCAATGGCCTCATCGTGCTTTCCTCTCTGGCCAAGCCAGATGGAGGTCCACTGGTGAGAACACATGTATACACCTGTACAAGGTGGATTCCCCAAGCAGCTGAGCTCTCAGCCTTGCCTAATAGCTGCCCCAGGATCCCAGTCTCCCTGGGTGCTGGTACATGGACATAGGATCCCCCAAGACTGCAGCTCCCCCTTCAGTTGCTGATACAGACTCTACCACAAGGTACTCACACACATGCCCACATAGAGCACTGGTCTGGACACTCCTGGTCCCCCAGTAGTCAAGCTCCCTACCCATGGTCTCCATGTAGAAACACACATACATGCAGGTCTCACCCTTAGGGACTCCCAGTCTTTCCAGCTGAGACTCTGCTGGTCCCTCTGGTAGCCAGCTCTTCTCGTGATCTTGCCCCTAGATACACACACTCCCCTGGCTCCCAGGGCACTTCACCTACTCCCTGGCTAGTCTGGCTCAATATTCACTAGTGCTTACACCTACACCCACTCAAGGTGCTGCACTAGAGGCACACGGGTCTCTGGCACTTGGTTTCAGTCACCTCAGGCTGGAGAATTTAGTGGCACAAAGGCACATGAACCCTTTGGCCCCTAATCCCCATACAGTAGCTGGCACCCAGACAAATGCTTACTCTAGTCGCTGGCACCATGGACACATGGTCCCCTATGACCCAAGGTCCAGATGATGCTCCAGGGTTGATTCATCAGGATGAGTGTCACATCTCGGCACGGGGAATGAGGAGTCTCCTCGGACAGCCCTGGGAAGGACTGGACTGGGGGTCACTTCCACTAAGTTAACAGTTTGAGTTCTTGCCTGCCTTTGTGCCCTGCGCTCCTCTGGCGTTGTGCAGATGTACCTTTGATGGTATTATTTGGGTTCCCCCAACTCGCTATTGCCTTTTATGACATAGCCTGACATTATCTGTCAGGTTCTAATGCACTTGTCAGAAACTGGAATAAAATGCCTGTTTCAGAAAGTCTGCTGATTGCTTAAAATTATATGTTGTTCCATATATTTTCATTTATGCTTCTTTGTGCTCACATGTAAAGTCCACATCTGGGAAAGTTTTACCTTGTTAATAATTTTTACCTATTTCTTAATTTGCTAGGAAAACAAAAAACAATCCTAATATTTTCAGTTCATCAGATTTGACCACTTTAGATTTTTCAACCTTGTTATCTAAAATGTTGGAGTGTGAAAATGTCAGAGCTCTTGCGATTTTTGACTTGGCAACTGAGTCATTTTTTGGACTTTTTCTCTGCCTCTGCTGGGTACTGTGTCAAAAAACAGAGAATGAAATTTGACAGCTCTTTTTGTTTGCTATGGGAAATGTATAAGAAAGGAGACAACTAATTCAGAGAGGAAAATTTTGCAAGATAAAGTGCCTAAAGGGAGCCCTTCTTTATTGATTAAAATCTTTCAAACCATAGTGTACTCTTTTATAACTATACACAAGCAAACATTTTTTTCTGTGTTGTGCAGTTTAAAATACCTTCCTTAATACCCAGAGAAGGCTTCAGTTTATACAGCAAAGACAACATTACAGTGAGACAGTATAAACTATGCTTAAAGCTATTTTGATTTATGTAGGATTTTTTTTTCCTGACTATATTAGGAAAAAAAGTTATCATTAATGGAATAAAATGACTTATTTCAACTCTGTGACCATACTTATTTGATCTAAAGTCTGGTTCATAGCTTAGGGATAAAACGAGGTGTTTCTGAAAGACATTTTGAAGGGAGTTGGTTTGATTAAGCTAATGTGTATAATTTCACTTTTATTGTTCTATTTTACCTTCCTGAAAAGAAAGAGGGACAGAGCGGGAGCTATCAGGGCTCAGTGATTTGTATTACAGTATCTGAAGTCAGATTCTTGTCTATCAACCTTTCTTCTCTCTATAATTTCTGCTGTAGATGAGCTTTTTGTATCAAGATGCAAACTATAAATCCAGGATCTTTTAAATATTATCAGCAAACTATCAGTAGATTTGAATGGCAATGATGAAAGGTATGAAATGATCATATATATGTGTGACTTATTTTTATGTGTGTGTGCTTTAGTTATAAGGGATAGGTGAAGATGTAACGGTGCTGTTTTAAGCATGATGCTTAGACTATGGAAATCTATACCATTTTCCACAGTGTAAAACTTCTCTGACTGGAAATAATCTGATGATTCTGTATGTACATCCTGCTCCTTTTTATCAGAATAAAGTTGGAGAAATTGAGCTTTGTAATTCAAAACTGTCATACGTACTATACAAAAGATGAGGGAAAATGTCTACCCTCATAGTATATATATAGGACTGACATTTGTTAGTCATTTCTCATTTACAGTAAAAACATTTATTTTGAAGGGTGATGTAGTCCAAAAGAATAAAGTTTATCTTAATGTATTCTTAAAAGTTCCAAGTGTTGAATAGCACAGCTACTCAAGCCAATATGCTCCAGTGCTTCATTTTTCTTCAGGATTTGTATCCCCTAAAGTTTAACGTAAATCTTTCTTTCTGCAACTTAAACATATTACTGTTTCCACTTTCTACAACAGGAGTAAAAAAAAAATGTATTTCTTACTTTTTGTAGCACCATTTTCTAGATTTGAAAATTATTGTCACGCATCTATTCAGTCTAATCTAAATGTCTTTCAGTCTTTTCTTCTAGGTCATATTTTTGTAAAGCTCTCCCCTTCCCTTCTTGCTCAGCTTTGGACTTGTAGTATCATCTGCATCTTTCTTTAAGCATGTTACAAAAAAATAGACATACTGCTCAGAATAGTCTTTCTATCCATTTGTGTGTCTAAGATGATATTTCTCATGCTTGCTTTCTCCCTGTGAATCAGCCCTTTCTACTTTACAATTTTCCCTTTCCTTATACCTCAAAATTTCGGGTTTCTCTGCCTTTTGTATATCTCCTCTGAATTGTATTCTACTATTTTTCAGAGCATCTCTCAAGTTAGCCTATTCTGTTTGTCAGCTTACTTGCACTTACTCCAACCCTGAAAGTACTAATATATGTAATGAAAAATAATACCAATGTCTTGCAGAAATAAAGACTTCTAACTGTAGTTGCCTCTTCTCTATTTATACAGCTTGATAACATGTGTTACTGGGATAGTAGATTAATTTCACATTCCCTGTTCTCACAAAATAAAATTGGCCCTTTGCATGGCTCCTTGAGTTTTTTTAGGTCTTACAAAATATCTCTTTCTTTGTCTTGGTGTTCTTCCTGAGGGTTGAAATTGCTTTCGCCTTTCCCCGTTCAAATATTGTCTCTGTATTCTTCCTTTCCTCTTTTATAGGTTCTAGAAAAGAACTACTAATGAGTCTGAGGTTGCTTTAGTTCAGTTTACTAAATTTTATGCGGTAAATTAGGGGAATATGTGGCTGACTTGAAAAATATAAATATTTTTTCCTATTCTTGTTTAATATCTTACTGTGAAGTCGCTAACATTACATTACATTAGCTGTCTGATTTGCAATTGCTCTTTTGTAACAAGAAGAGACAAGCAAAACCATTCACTAAGTCTGGCTTTCTTAATATCATCACAGTTATACATGACTCCATGAAACTGTCAGCACTCAATTAGAAAACACGTATAGTGTTCATGGTTGCAAAGAAAATATTGAAAATATAGCTAAACTTATGATGTGGCCACATCTTTGAGAGTGAAGGCAGAAATAGTAACTTCCAGAAACAGAAATCAACATTTAATCTTGTGAGGCTGTGCACTTCTAAAATCACTGCTGTGCTAGCAAACAAGACCTTGTCTGAAAATGTCGTATAATAGAAATAAAAGTATATGCAGTTTCTGTCTTTTGGGACAAGAACTGTCTTCTTCCTATTCTGTGTTCTTAAAGAAAAGGCTACTGTGCTGGGGAGGGGTCTCATTCAGTTACCCTTCTCATGATCATCCTTGCCTTGGCCATGCCACAAAATGGAGTAGTACTGTGTGTTTCTACTCACTGCCTTTCTGTTGTTGAACATAAAACCCAGTTTCAGTGCTGTAGAGTCCAAACAAGCAAGCAATTATTATATTTAAATTCCTGAAATACATACTCATTTTCCCTTTTACTAGTTCAAAGAATAGATCTACTATTCAAAGAAATAGCAGTCTTAGAAGTATCAGAAACCGGAGACGGCTTTTAAGAATACTGCATATAAAAAAAAAGGTGCATCAAGATTTATTGTTAGCGATAAAAAGGTGGAGGTGTATTGCTGTTTAGGGGATTTTATGATTCCATTTGACAGATGCTTGATTTCGGCATTTTTTAGTATAACTCATATCAAGTAAAGAATATAAAAAGACGTACAGCAAAGAAAGTAATTTCATTTGAGATCCATTTTTAAAAGGAAACCTTTACTTGCAATGTCAAAATTCATACTTGCAGAATAGGACTTTAACTGAATTTTGAGAATTGCAAATAAAATCATACCGAACATATGTTCTGATGAAAGCTTTGTGTTATTCTAGTGATATTTTCAGAGAGCGGCTATGTTTTTATCAAAGTGATGCACTTTGAAATTTACTGGCTAGGCCTATGAATCTGAGTCGACATACCAAATTATGTTCTGCAGCATTTAATAGTCATCCTTGCAATCTCAAACTGGAAAGTGCAGCTGGTCTTTAGTTAGAACAGCAAAAGTGCTTTCTATTTTGCCTATTAAAAAAGATTCTGTAGCTTGGGAATCTGTTTAAGTATCTCCTCAAATGAAAATTATATTTCTACATTAAAAACTGTACTAAAATGTATTTGTTTAATTTAAATTTTTATCAAATAATTTTTATATTGTATATCCTAAATAACAAGGTTAACTGAGACAAGCAAAAAGGAGCAGAAACTACAGTTCACACCAGCTGCAGAGGTAGTTTTTAACTAGAGGTGATTACTGTTGAACTGTATCAAAATATTCATCAACACTGAAGTTCTTGATCTGAATCTGAACTTATGGCTGTGGGCCTATATTGCTACCTCCTCTGAATTTTCTTTCTATCAGGTTAGCTACAGTAAACTACAAGGAAAGCAAAAATACTCAATTGACATTTAGGCTTGAACATATTTAAACGACTTGGACTTTAGGACTTTGCTGAAGGAGGCTTTAGCAAATGAATCAGAAAACAAGTAGAAGGAGAAAGAAAAGTAACAATGAAACTGAGATAAAATAAAAGTGACAGTAAGAATTGGTAACTTTTCAAGATCACATATTTTTCTTCAGAAGCACGTGCAAAATATAATGAATCAGTATTTGTTTGCCAGTCATTCCTCAGGCAGTGGAATCAGTGGTGTGCAACACTCAGAATGAGCCTGATTAAGTTTCATGTAAGGCAATTCCTCTGAGAATGTCTTTTGTGTTGACTTCACACCTGCTGAGCTAAGGAGAAACATAACAGCTTCTTTCATTGTTCCAGTTAAAGCTTGTCACAAGGGTGACATCATTGCTACCACAGACATTTTAACTTCAGGCTTTGGAGCCATCCTTTCAAACTCTTTGACAAAGAAATAAATATCTGAACATCTATAACTGATTTTGTTAATTAACTTGCCAGATTCAATTTGTAGGTATATAGTAGGTTATGCAGCTTCTTCAGGAACAGTGTCTATCAGCTAAATATATTAGCTATTTATTTTTCAAATAAAGAGGAGCCTCTTGTGAAAAGTGACTTTGTGCTAGTCTGTGCCCTTGCTGAACTTCTGCAATACCTCTGGGATTTGAGACTCAAAGACAGGGTATGCAAAGCTTTGGTTTCTTCTCAAATCCCCAAACAAAGAACTCCACAGATGGCCCCAGTGAAGCATGAGTTTTCAACTTTTTAGTATGCCAAAGGAAAAAAAAATCATTAAATGAGACTTATGAGTACAGATCAACAACAGCATATTATTCTTGGCTGTCTCAAGTCATCTTTGTTCACTCTTGCCATTGAAACTCTGAAGAATACGAAGATAACTGTATGTGAGAAAGAAGAAAGAGGAGTTGAAGAGCAAGCAAGGGATGGGAAAACTCATTACATCTTGTTTAAACTTCAAATTTTAGCGGAGTAAAAAATGTACTTTCTAAATTCTGGCATTTCTTGCTTCATGGTATTTTTGTTCGTGCGTGGGTGTGTGAATACTAATTATGAGCGATGTATCATTAGGACTTTTTATTACCATGAAGAATTTCCATTTCCACAAAATACAAAGCTTAGATCAAATGGGAAACAGGGACTAGCTTAATTACATAGTAAATAAATGAAAGTAACAGATGAATTTAACAAGAAAAGTGAACTCTGCCAGGAGAAAAGTTGGAAAAAAATCAATCCCCTTCCTGTGCAAAAGGACATTTACCAGTTTAGAATCATGTCTTTAATTCTCTATTTTTATGACTCATTGGTAAAAATATTCTCTTTGCTAACTGCAGGAAGCAGCACATGTAACAATGATAATAGAACAACATGTTTTCCAGCTCATGTTTTGACTGGTGTTTGGGGGGAAAGGAATATTGGCGGTGACTATAATAGAAGTTAGACCATACTTTTATTTTGAGCTACAAAGCATTATGAAGTAGCCTAACAGTATATTTTAAATAAATCTCTGTAAAAGTGTAATAATCGTCTGTGCTACTTATTGTCAGATTGAAACCATTGTATCCTTGTTACTGGGGATGTTCCCATGAGAGGTGAATTCTTCTTTGGCCTCAGTTCCTGAGGGAGTTATGGGAATATTTATTAATTTTGTTTAATCTGAGTTAGTCATTAGTGAGCAGAAAGAAGGGTCTGGTCTTACATACTGCCTTATGAGATTTGTGCAAACTCATTTTCTCAGTGTGTAGACAGATATATCCAGGGCTTGGTAATTTTTTCTAGTATCCTTCAATGATTTCCAGAAGAGGAAGAGAGGGAAAAACTCTGTATGAATTTTTGCATGCTTTTGAGACCTAGAGATTCTGTGTACATTGATTTTCTTCACTCCAGATACTTGTTTTAACCCTTTCTGCAAAACGCTTCTTGTTGCATCACATAGAGTATCATTGGAAATGACTAAGGGGACTGCACTTATTCACTTGCTGGGCTTCCTGTAACTTTTACACAAAGATATGCAAAAACATATACGACATCATAATCTGGGGTACAAAAACAATCCTTGCTTTCAGGGTTGGTATCCAAAATACATGGTTTGCTTTTTCTTCCTCCTCTACATTAAAACATTTTTTTTTTCTTTCCTAGCAAAACCAAAAATGATAGGGAGATGGGAATAAAAAAGAAGTTGGGCAAAAATTATGACCAACTTACATAGTAAAAATTTCTGGCAGAATTTATCTTCTTAGCTACCTGCCTATGAGAAGTTCTGACTATACTTACCTACGCTTTTGTTCATGGAAAACATGGCTTTCTTTTGCAATTATACCATATTCAGTGTCCTTAATAACTATATCCTATTAAGGATAGTATCAGAAATATTTATATATATAGTTTGTAAATTAAGATAAAATCCTTTGAAATATAGAATTGTTTGATTCCTTCCTTCCTTTGATTCCTTGAAGAGTGCTTCCTCCTACTTGCTTCCATTTTGCTTCGACAGTGGCTATCAAAGTCAGATGCCAGTTTCTGTAGTAAAACATTTAAATAAATTCTGATCATATTGGCTTTGCTTGACTGTACTGAAAACCAGTATAGTCTAGGTTTTTTTTCCTACACATGACTGGGTACAAAAAAATTTACCTAAACTCAAGTTTAGCTCCCAAAATCAGCTGTTCTGAGTTTGAGTGTTGACCTTAGATCGTTTACGAACACAAATGATTGCATTCAAATGTATGAAATCACATTTTCCGGATTCAACTGAAAAGCTTATGAGTTTTTTCTTTGTGAAAATTCTATCATTTGATTATAGAAAATGACACACACAAACAAGAGAACCACAAAATGTTGAGTATCAATGTTTTCTGAGAGTCCTGTGCAAACAGGATATGCAAATCCTGAACAAATAGAAATCCTTGTGTGTTAGGCTAGACCGTGATGACATTGGTCTAGTCCTATCATAAAGCTGATTTAGCATTTTCACTGCTTATCTGGGTACTTTCCTGGGGTCTAGCTTCCAGTCTTCTACAAATAAATGAGTTTTCTTTAGAGGTAAAGTTAAGATCCAGAGGTAAATATTTAGCGGTAAAGTTTGGATTGGATAAGGAGTACAAATTCCAAAAGTGAGGCGTGGGACATTCAGTAGAAGGGAAGCACACTATCCTTACAACATGGCACAAATATGAACACTTAAACGCTAATTATTTTATTTTATATTATATAAAAGATATATATATATAATATTATAAAATATATATAGTTATAAATATATTACATGTAAGAACATGCTGTGAGCAGACTCATAGTATATGAAATCTATCTACATCTGCTAGGTGTAAATCAGCTGAAACTGAATTCCTTAAGCTTTCTTACTAAGTGATTGGCACTTTCCTCCCAAGCTACTCTAGCTTGCCTGCCATGGTGATATCTTAGAAGTCATAGTTTGGGGTTTTAGCAGTTCTGTGCTGGATGGGCAGCTGCTTCTAAATCTTTTCCACAAGAGAGATTTCCCAAGGTCAAAAGCTTGGCGTGCAGCCTTTGCTCCTATCTGGAGCCTAGCTTCATGGGAAGCCCTGAGAATTTGCTAGATGTGAAGCAAACAGTTGCTCAAGTAAGATATCAAATCTTTCCTGAGACTTGGAGTTGAAAAGCTAATAGAAATATTGGATGTGAAGGGATAGTGCTATGTCTGTTGGTGTGGACTTGAAAGGATGGTTGCCAAACAGCAATGCAGAGAGCAAGTGGTACATGATCCAGTCTGGGGTGGGTTTAGTATGCAACACTAGCCAGAGAGCCCAGAGGTGAGCAGAATCTCTAAAGTAAATTCAAGCAATTAAATGCCACAAGCAATCATGCATTTCGTCTATTAACTCCTGTTTCAATAGCAACTTAAGACCTTAAATAAGAGTTATGAGTAGAAATATTCTCTTAATTCTCTTAAATCCAGAAAAGTCTGGTGAATATAGTACCACTAAAGATTATTGTTGGAGATGGCTCTGAAATACAACTTCATGTCCAAGCTTTTAAAACTCTGCAAGCTAGATCTGAACATTGGAGTTCGGTTTCTGTTTTGAATTATTCCCCCCACCTCCCTCCAAAAAAAAAAAAAAACAAAACCAAAACCAAAACCTATTATCCAATAATCTGTGACAATATAGCCATTTGTTAGTTAACAGAAGTGTTTCCAATGCCCCATCGAGCCTTGCTGTCATGTAGCATTAGAATCATAGAATCATAGAATCATAGAATGGTTAGAGTTGGAAGGGACCTTCAAAGGTCATCTAGTCCAACCCCCCTGCAAGAAGCAGGGACCTCCCTGACTAGATCAGGTTGCTCAGAG
>WHYT01014328.1:34301-57160 GCA_009806455.1 Tetrax tetrax
GGTGAGACTGACCGGCCTGTAGTTGCCCGGGTCTTCCTTACTCCCCTTTTTGAAAATGGGGGTTATGTTCCCTCTCTTCCAGTCATCGGGGACCTCACCAGACCGCCACGATTTCTCAAATATGATGGCCAGCGGCTTGGCGACTTCATCCGCCAGTTGCCTCAGGACGCGCGGATGCAGTTCTGTGCAATTTAATAAATGAAGGCAGATATCAGTGTAAGCAAAATCTATTATAAGGCTTTGTCTAACTACTTCAGTGCTCCTATGGATGTTATAGGTCTGTGCTTTATTGAAATTAATGGGATAGTCTCACATATCAACATTTCTGGGACTAAAAGAACACAATTGAATTGAATGCATTAGTAGAAAGCATTAATGGCAATAGCATTTTAATATGAATGCTATAACAGAACACCATTGATTGCTACTCTGATAAATACAGCATTCAAATGCGAGAGATGTTCTGCACCTGTTGATCTCAACAATGAAAGCCCTTAGTAATTCCAGCCTGATGCCAAAACAGAACTACAGTGTGTGACAATGGCATTCAACAGAGAGCAGTGCTGCTCAGCAGCAAGGCATGTCTTGACTTTAGAGGTGACATCTAGTTTCAGGTGTGTAAGCAAATATGGAAAACCATTATGATGTGCTCATAGACTTGAAACTGGAGGGAAAAAAAATATTGTAAAGACCACAATTATAAACCTGATCCAACTGCTGTAACAGGAGTACTGAAAATGTAACTAGATTCCAAACAACTGGGCTAACATTTTTTTCCTCTAGGATTTCCACTTCAGAGGCAGGGAGTTTTTTAATATAATATATAAATGCACATATATACTTCTGCATTTCTACAGTATAGTGCTTCTGAAAAGTACTGATCAACAAGCTACTTTATCTCAGAGTTATATTCTTATTCATTCTCATTTCTTACTCACAATCATATATAATACATCTACGTTACAGAGAAAGACTGCAATTTCTTCTTTGATTAAATTAAGTTTCTTAATAAACAAAACTAATTTGAAAAAAATAATTTTTAATTAAATAAAATGAAATTTGCACTTATTTTTTTTTTTTTTTTTTTTTTGTAGTAGAAAATCCAGGTAATGTTTATTTTCTGTTTCAGCAGGGAGCTGAGCTTTAGTCCAAGTATTACTTCAGAGGCAAAGATAGAGGGTCAGTAGGTTTTCTGGACCAGACCCTGGACTTAGGACTTACAGTGGTATTTGGAACAGAATGCAGTAATAGCCAGCCGGGTCAAATGGGTTTGAAAGGCTTGCTCGTTGTTATCTTGGAGGATATTCAAATGCAAGATCCTTGAATCATGCAAGTTGGACCTGCACTCACTCTTAGTAAGATGTTTGTTTGTATATTAGTATCTTGGATTGAACTATAGTTGACTGTGTTAAATGCTACATCAGCACATATAAAAGCATGGTTCTTGTTCCTGATTAATGCACTGAAAATTAAATTGGAAGAGTGCTGTTCCAGTTTTATTTGCAAGGTTATATTAGAAAACATTGATAAAGCGTGTGAATTCTTTCCGCAGGTAAGTCTCCATTAATTCACTGGTTTATGCCTTTGTAACTCAAAAAATAGGGCTTAAACTCTGTTGATATATGTAAAATGTGAAGAAAATTTATCGGTTCTTGGTTATTTGCTGAGTATACAGATCTTAAAAAACAATGTTATGATGCCAAAGGTGGTTTCTAAGTAAAACTTCCAGTGAGTGGCAAGAGTTATTTTTAAAATTGCCTGTCTTTAGGACCTCAGTTCAAGAAATGACTCTGATTTTGCAAGGATTAGTCTTGTGCATCTAACCGAGCAATAACATGGTTGTTTCTGGCAAGTTATATTATATCTTTTTAAAGTTTCTCAGGGATAATCCTTCTTATTTCTTTTGCGATGAAACTTCTGCAAAGCCTATTATTCACCGTATAGGTAAAATCAGTAGAGGATATATTCTTGAGTTTTGAGATTCATTCAAAGCAAAAATCATATGAGTTTATATAAACAACACATCAAAAGAGAAAAAAAAACATTTAATAAACCCCTGGGAAGTAAAAATTCTGTGTTTTGTACAGCTGTTAGCTGGGATGCAAGTGAGGTTGAGTGACTTAAAGCCTCAGCTGCTACTGCTGCCTCGGAGAGAGAGGAATTAATCTTCTCATTATTCACCTTTGACCAATTTTGGGCAAAGGCAGCATAATTTCTTAGGTTCAGAGTACATACTGAAGATAGATTCAGATGTAAATTTCAAATACATCTAAAATGTTATGCTTTCTACATTGATATCTCTTTTTGTATAGCACAGTTCTAATGACATCTGATATGCACATAGAATACCCACTGCTTGTCTTAAGGGTGTTTTCTCTAATTTTATTTGCTTTGCAAGACAAGATTTAATACAAAGGCAAAAATTATTGCATTTGAGGGTTTTTCTTTCTGAAACTGCTTCTGCCTGTGTTTCTTACATTCTGAATATGGATAAAGATTATTCTAAAACAAAAATAAGTGACTTGATTTCTGCTAAGTAGTTTATGGTTAATGAAACAGAAATATATTGGAGTGAGCCACAAAACAGACCAACTTAAAACAGGCCACCACACACCCCAGAGAAACGCTCTTTAAAGAGTCTGGAATGACACTTCAAAATATTCTGTACTGCCAGTAAAGGCATGGAGATTCAAAGACTCAGTCAGAGATCTACAGCAGAACCCTTCATTGATCAGTCCTGGTGCTGCTTGGCTGCTCATTGACAGAATTGTAAATGGCTGAAATATGTTCCTAACATGGTAATTGTGGAAGAATTAAACTTTATATTTTGATATATGTTAGATAAAAATAACCCAAATAGCTTAAAAGCTTCAGTTACCTGTTGACATACGAGTACAGTGTTGGAAATTATAGATTTTGAATTCTACAGTGAAGCATAAAAAGGAGCTGTTCTCATCAGTTCAGAGCATCATAGTTATCCAGAAGAAATACTTCACAAATTATCTTTTCTGTTGTTGTTTTTTTAAATATTAATCACTAAATCCTCAGAGCATGGTTCTTAGTTAAAAAGTGGCAATATGAGGGGCCTGTAAACACAGTCTTCAGATAAGTTTACTCCCTGCTTGCCATATTCAAATTACAACGTTTCAGGACAGTAAGAGTAAAAAATTTCTATCAAGTAGTGGAGAACTTGCTGTCACTAAACAACTGCTTTAAGAACTACTGTGAGGTCTACCTTGAGGTTCAGCCACAAAACCATGGAGAAAGAGGAAAAGTACCATAGACAATTTATTTCTTATGCTCTGTTCAGTGTTCACTATAGGAAGCTTGTATAGAGTGATGGCTTTATTTCTCTTTCCACCTCATGCACTAAGGGCATCTTCGCATCCTACCACAGAGGTGTTTCTACAGAGATGTATGAGACCACATGGTGAAACATCCATCATAATTTTCTTTCCTAGGATCTCTCATGCAGCGATCATGTGGAAAGGCCTTACATGTGTGGCAATGTAGTCACCAGCACAATTAATCTGCCTGAGCAAGGATTGCAGCTGCTATCAATTTCTTGCCTACATGTTCTATTAAACCAACATTGTATGTGACTCTTAAAAAAGGTGTAGTGTGAAAAGTAATAGAAGAGACTTTAACTGCTTCATCCACTGATCTGTAAAAAGAGTAGAGGACAAGAGAAGATAATGATGAATGAGTGTCGTAGTTCAGCCCCGATCAGGGCCAGACTATGCAGTCTCTCTGTCACCCCCCTCATCCTCCAAGAGAATAGGGGGAGAGGATAAAAGAAAAAAAATGGCTTTCATTTTTTTATATCCTTCAAGATGAGGACAGGGAGAAATCCTTAAAGTTACCATTATGGGCAAACCAGACTCGACTTGCGGAAAACCATTTATTTCTAAAACTAGCATGAGAATGAGACAGGGAACCAGATAACCTCCCCTAACTCCTCGCATTCCTCCCCTGCTCCCATCGGGTCCCTCCCATGGGCCACAGTCCTTTGTGAAACTGCTCCAGTGTGGGTCATCTCTTCCACAGGGTGCAGTCCCTCCAGAACAGCTGCCCCACGGGCCCTCCATGGGCCATAGCTTCCTTCAGGCCTCCACCTGCCCTGGCGTGGGGTCCTCCACAGGCTGCAGGTGGATCTCTGCTCCTCCATGGATCTCCATGGTCTGCAGGGGACAACCTGCTCCACCATGGTCATCACCACAGGCTGCAGGGGAATCTTGGCCAGGAGCCGCATTACTCCTCCCCCTGATTCTTCACTGACCTGGGCATCTGCAGGCGTTCCTCTCAGAAGAAAAATTCTTCACAACAGGCAGGCAGACACTTCTCAGGATCTCTTTACATCTCATTCACATCTCATCTCCTCTCCACTTCTTGCAGCCAGGCTGGGCCGAGTTGGACCCAGTCAGCTGCCCGGTGGGAGGCCAGAGGGTGAGGCCTGCAAGGCCCATGAGACTCATGCCTCCCCCTCTCTGCCCCTGCTCAGCTGCTTCACATCTTCTCTCCCTTTTTTTTCCCTGTTTTTCCCCTTCTTAAATACGTTATCACAGAGGTGTTATCAGGGAACATTCTGCTACCAATTGGCTTGGCCTTGGCCAGCAGCGGGTCCGCCCTAGGCCTGGCTGAGTCCACTGAACAAAGGGGAGCGACTTCTAGCAGTTTCTTACAGAAGCTGCCACCTTAGGCCCCCCCCCACTAAACAAAACCAGAACAATGAGAAAAGTGATGTAAGCATGATTACCTAGTGATATTATACCAAACAGGAATGAGACTAACATGAGTGTCTTGTCTTTTGGGAATGACTAGAAGAATTTTTCAATTTGCAGGGAGATGAAAATTCTTTGTTTGTTCAACTGTGGCTGCTGAATAGGTAATACAATTGGTGGCTTGCCTGTGCTTTGAAAGTTGAAGCTTCACAGTCCTTGTTTATGTTTACTTGACGTGCAGAAAACAGACTCCACAATCTGTAAGATTGTAAAGTAGGTATGTTTATTCAGCGCTGGGCAGCACGGGAGATCTCTCCTCCAAACGTGTGCAACGTGTTAAGCAACAGGTACAGTATTTATGCATCATAGACATGCATATTCATAGAATTCCCACGGACTTGGTTATATATTAATTAGGTTTCCGAGAAATCATTATCATAAGTTTCCTCCCATGACAGGTTATTCCCCGGTCTCTGCATCCATCTTGTGTTTGTGCTCAGGAGTCACAGTCTCTCTGGTGGTCGTTCTCTCCTCCTTATACAGCTGCATGGATTCAGACCTTTGTCCTGCTTTGCTCTTGCTGCCAGGGTGGTTTCTTGCTGACTTATCTTTGCTGGTTCCCAATTTCCTTGGTTATTTCCTTGGTTATTCCACCCTATCAGTTGGTTCTAAACTTCTTAAGTCTCCTTATCTTGGTCTCAGCCAGTATGTCTGTACCAGCTCAGGGTGTTCCCATCTAACTTATCTTAGCTCTTGCTAGAGCATCCTGCAAGTATCTCGTTAGGTTAAGTTTATAACTCTACTGTTCTTTCGCTCAAGGTTAGTAAATCATTGATCACTATTTATCAGCTTGATTCCTTAGTATTAATCCCTTCTTTCATACTCATAATACTTGATGAAGTAAGCCAGGAAGTGAATCTCTCTCAGAAACTCTGTTTTTCACATCCCAATCCATAATCCCTGGCCTGAGCTAAAACCACTTCAGACAACTGAATAAAGCCAGGACTTGTCCCAAAAATCAAATATCCAGAGCAGACTATCTGCATATGAAGTAATTGCTTAAGTTGATCTGTACAGCCAATTTTTCTTTTTTAAGAGCTCATGTCTTATTTTTGGTTGTCTTACAGAGAGGTGGTGGTGTTTGCTTGTTTTATTGTAATTTTTAATTTCTTGGGAAATTGATACCAGGAAATAAAAAAAAAAGTCATGGATAAGTTTGTGGTCCTTTGAAGTACATCAAGCCTCTTTGCTTTAAGATTATGCTTGTCATTCACAGAAAGCAGTTAATGTGATATATGTGAGTGGAATAAACAATGTGGACCCCATGCTACTGACTTATCCCTTTTTCCTTTTTCCTGGCAGAGATAAACATCAATCATTTATTTATCTTAACTGCCAGACACTGTCACAAGGTCTTGATCTGACTAGTTTGAAGATCACCAGACTGTTATAGAATCATAGAATCATTGATGTTGGAAAAGACCTTTAAGATCATTCAGTCCAACCGTAAACCTAACACTGGCCAAGTGACTAAAGGATGTCAATAAAGTGCCACTTCTACATAGAATCATAGAATCATAGAATGGCTAGAGTTGAAAGGGACCTTCAAAGGTCATCTAGTCCAACCCCCCTGCAAGGAGCAGGGACATCCCTACTACATGTCTTTTAAATACCTCCAAGGATGGTGACTCAACCACTTCTATGTGCAGCTTGTTCCAATGCTTGATAACCCTTTCAGAAATTTTTCCTAATATCCAATGTAAACCTCCCCAGTGCATCTTGAAGTAGTTTCCTCTCATCCTACCACTTGCTACTTGGAAAAAGAGACCAACACCCACCTCACTACAACCTCCTTTTAGGTAGTTGTAGGGAATGATAAGGTCTCTCCTGAGGTTTCTTTTCTCCAGAGTAAACAACTCCAGTTCCCTCAGCCACTTCTCGTGAGACTTGTTCTCTAGACCCTTTACCAGCTTCATTGCTCTTTTTTGGACATGCTCCAGTACTTCAATGTGTTTCTTGTAGCGAGGGACTCAAAATGAAACACAGTATATGAGAACAAGTATTTTGAGAATTACAACTTTTCTTTGTCAGACAGGAAGAAGATATTGAATTACAATTGTGCTGTGTGTCTTTGTCAGGTAGTAGAGAGCAGCTTAGATCAATGTACAACTTAAGTAGATTAGTTCACAAGCAAAAGGTTGTTTTTCTACTTTGTAAATTTGACTTACAGAGCTGCTTTTGGCTTTATTCAGTTATCCAAAGTGGTTTCATATCAGGCCTAGGATTATGGTTTGAGATGTGAGAAACTGTGTGGATTTTTGCCACTGTGTTCAGATAACACAGAAATATCTTCACATGCTTAATAGTGTTGAGAGGGAAAGCAAGAGTCTGTTCAGGTCAATACAGTGTATTCAGTCAGTACATGGAACAATATTTGATTGCAATTTGTAGGAACAACAGTTTACTGTTATTAAATTATGAAATTTCATTGAATGATTGTGAAACGTGGGGGAATAGAACGTTTCAGTTTTTACAAAACTTTTGTCTTGTGCATGCTGTAAGAAATGTTTTGTTTAGTTGGGTTTTTTTCCCCACATTCGGACACTGTAAAATAGGCTATCGAAATTTCTGCTGTGTCATGGGAGCCCTGTTTGTTTCCCACAGAGGAGCTATCTGATTAACTGCTGTCCCCAGAGCCCATTTACTGTAGACACACAGATTATATCAAATGCTTTATCAGATGGATGGAAGAGGTGTACATATGCCTGTGAATAGAATCAAGCAGTTTGTGCTCTTCATTATTAACAGAGAGGCCAAACTAAGCACCTCTACTTATTCCCATTGACTTCATGTAAACTACTTTTTGTTTTGTGCATTTCTGCAGCAAAAGACAGTTTCACTTGTGCAATGGAGAAAGAGAAAGAGAGCAGGAAGAAATCAAATTAAAACTGGGGGCTGAGGGTAGCAATTTGTATCAAGACTAGTTTACTACTCAGTCTCTTTTTATTTCTTCTCTGATATAGTTTACTGAACTATAGAGCTATAAAATGAATCAGAGTATAACAACACTAAAATACTACATGAGGTGGAGATTATCTGAGTCTCAGAGTAGAATAAAGTATGTCCAGTTTAGACTTCCTGATAATCATAATCTTTTTATTAAAGTCCAAGTGAGTCTATATCACATTCAATTTGTTGCTTCCCTCAGATCTCACGAAAAACAATTTGTATCAAAACAGAGAAATAATTATTAAAAGAAATCCCAGCTATTTTATTTAGTTGATTGAACTATCATGTTTTGCTGTGCAGTGGTAGCTACAAAGTATTTGGGTTATTTTGGGTTCTAGTGGTCAACATTCAAGATAGGGAATAGATATGATTTTAAGAAATGTTAGCTTAAGGCTCAGCTTTTCATGTAGGTGGGACTTTGCAAAGTTTCTTCCCCACATGGATTGTTTGATCTATAATGAGGGGTGAGGTCACACTTAGTACAGTGCTGTTAAAAAGTCATTCAACAACTTTATGGAAAGTCAGTGTTCGTTTATTCTGATGTTCACACAACTGTTTACCTCAGAGCTCCTCAGGCATACAGGATTGTTCTAGAAAAGCTTTTTTTTTTTCTCAGTGCTGACCAGCATTGTGTTTATCCTACACTTACACGCATTCAAGCCTCATTATTTTGTCAGTCTCTTTAGAGTCTTGGTGTGGGAGTCACCCCACAGTGAGACTTCACGCAAATATGGTGGCAGTATGTTTCAGTCAAAAATTTGGAATTTCCCATGGCAGCCTGGCTGCTAGAATGCTCACCTGGAACTGCGGACTGTGGCGTTTCCACAGATTTTTCATCTCACTTTATTTCCTCTTAAATTAATGTTTTTACTGTAGGCTCTGAATTCAATTAAAGTTTAGCCACTGGCTTAAATGAAAGTAGGACTGGATTTCCAAGAGTAGGCCTTTGAAGGACAATCTGAATTGAATGTGCTGTAACCACTACTGCAGGTACCCTATTATTAGTTCCCCTGTCTTTTTTTCTGTCTACCTTTTCAGTTCTTGAATCATGTGATAAGAATATTTCAACTATTTATTTTTCCTAAGAGTTTCTTTTAAATATTTCATTTTAAGAGTGTTAAAGAGTTATAGGTCCCCGTAAAATAAATTTAGATGTTACAGAAGTCAAAAGTCGCTGGAGATGGCATCACATTTTCTGTATTTACTGGCACAAAATATCTTATTATAGAAAAACTCTTATGAAAGAGATTAATCTATTTGGGGAGTAGGTCATGTGAGCAGACAGCACAGAAAGAAATACAACCAATTCAGTCAGATTTTATTTTCTCTCACGCAAACATCTTGTTACAGACACATAGACCTGCTTGTGGAATCACCCTTTTGTTTTCACTACTAAGTCTACCACGTGGGATTATTTGTGCTTTACAACTAGTGTTTTAGTAGAGTTCATTACTGACCACATAATGAGACCTCATCACATTTGACACAATCATCGCTCGATAGCTTAGGCATCAAAATGTTGGTATAAATTATTAACATTAACAGTTGTTCAGAACAAGTCACCCAGAATCAAATAGATAATGAATCTTATTTAGCTTGTCCTAAATAGGGAAATTCTTAAAAAACAAAGCAAACACTCTCCACAGATAAATGCAAACCATAACTTTTGAATTACATGAGTGACAGCTCAATAAACTATTTAACTTCTCCTACAAACTCATGGAAATAGCATGGACATTTGGCTTCCCAGAACATTGTCTAACCTTTGGTTCACAGTGGCAGAATTTTTTTTGTAATTAACTGTATTTTTCAAACCTTTTTTTTTGAGCTGGAGATAGCAGTTAGTATAATTAGTGATCAATGATCTTAAAAAGTAGGAATTTTATTGACTTAAGCGGTACTACTGTTTTGACATCTGTTTAGCAGCTGTAATAATCAGTGACAGTAGAGACAAAGACGTAATGCAAAAAATGCATGAACAAAGGAATTTTAATGGAGTATCTTTGCAAGAACATACAATGAAAATACACATTCAAGTTTTCTGTGCCTTAGCAACAAATTTGTGTGTATGATTGTGTATATATACACCTTTATGTGATACGTGATACACTTTTGAGTTTTGAGTATTTGTTGTCATTACCATAATCCTTGGTGCTGTCTAGATGCTTCTTATTAAATAACTGAGAAAATGGCTAGGAAAATGCCTATTTGTTATAGTACAAATTTCATAAACCAGTTATGGCTTGTATTTATACCTTCTTCCCTGAAGAACACATGGCTTCTTGCCATATTGGCTTTGGTTCCTCAGTGAATCACTCATAAAGGAAATCCAACTTGTGAAGTAATGATTTGATATTCCCTGTCTTACATTTTTATTTTCTTTTTCAAAAATTGGTTCATGAATTAAAATGATACTTTTACCCCCCAAAAACCCAAAAAACCCAGTAATTTACCCATTGAACCAAACATCAAGGTTAACCTTCTTTTGTAATAGAAAAAATGTATCAGGATGCTTTTGTGTGCTTCAGATAGATACAAATATATTTGTCTATAACTGGGATGACTTCTGACAGAGGTGGAGACCAGAATAATGAAGCTCTGGGAAAAGGAATCTTTTTTTTTTATATATATATATGGTGGTAGTAAAGGTAAAGGATTGACAACACTTCAGACTGAAGCCAACTGTTTGCCTCCACCAGCACTCCCAAGTCCTTCTCCTCAGGGCTGCTCTCAATCCATTCTCTGTCCAGCCTTTATTTGTACTTGGGATTGCCACGTCCCAGGTTGAGGACCTTACACTTGGCCTGGTTGAACTCCATGAGGTTGGCACGGGCCCACCTCTCCAGCCTGTCCAGGTCCCTCTGGATGGCATCCCTCCCTTCCAGCATGTCGACGGCACCACATAGCTTGGTGTCATCGGCGAACTTGCTGAGGGTGCACTCTATCCCACTGTCCATGTTGCCAACAAAGATGTTGAACAGGGCCGGGTCCAACACGGACCCCTGAGGAATGCCACTCGTGACCGGTCTCCACTTGGACATTGAGCCATTGACCACCACTCTCTGAGTGCGGCCATCCAGCCAATTCCTTATCCACCAAGTGGTCCGTCCATCAAACCATGTCTCTCTATTTTAGAGAGAAGGATGTCATGCAGGACAGTGTCAAAAGTTTTGCACAAGTCCAGGTAGATGATATCTGTTGCTCGTCCCTTTCTATGATGCTGTCACCCCATCACCTGAGGCACGATCTGCCCTTGGTGAAGCCATGTTGGCTGTCACCAATCAGGTCCTTGCTCTCCATGTGCCTTAGCATGGTTTCCAGGAGAATCTGCTCCATGACCTTGCCAGGCACGGAGGTGAGGGTGACCAGCTTGTAGATGCCCACGTCCTCCTACACCATATATACCATCTCACAAATCTTAAAACATTTTGTGTCCTCCCAGTTTTCTTGTTTGTATGTATTGACTATCTTTGGATCTTTAGACAATATCTGCTTCATATGCACTTCTTTCTGGAACAAATCCAGCACCGAGTTGAACCATAATAGATTTTATTTTAAATCACAGCAATAATTTTTTTCATGTTCAACTTCCAAACAATGATAGACTAATTAGAAACTGACCACCACTAACAGTTTTGAATTTCACAAGAGTAACTCCTACTATATGCTCTTGTTCTAAGAATTTTTATATATGTTCCTGTCTAAGGATTACATATATCAGCTCTTCAACAATTTTTTATGTTGGATTTCTACCACAAAGCTCTTCCTATCTTTGTTTGGTAACTCTTCTGCTTATATCACAGATATGTTTTTTTAAAGGATGAAGTCGTATCCTTTCTCTTGCATAGAGTGATTAAACCTGGTCTAGCAGTTTGTTTGATTAAAACAAAAGATCTAGAAACATCTTGTCTTTACCTGAAGAAATAAAACCATTAAAAAACCTCTCTCTTTCCCTCTGAGTGATATGTTCCAGAAGTGTGCCATTTTCACTGCCTCAAATATGCCAAACCTTACATTTCTCATTGATATATGTGCACTTAAGATCATGTTGGCTTAGGCAATTGATAATTTCAGGAGAGAAATGGGAGACCAATGCCAGAACTGCATAGCAGTGCACCCAGATGCTGTAATGTCCCTTGTTGTAGCCGCCACTAAAGCTGCCCTGCTCACAGCTCTGTAAGACAGTGACTAGAATACGTCCGAGTGCCGAGTGCCTCATTTTAACCACTCCCTTTGGGCTTTCCTTGAAAAATGTGTCTGCAAGTATGCGAACTTCAGACATGAATCTGAGATGTGAAGATATAAAAAATAAAAAATCCCAAATTACCACAGGTAGGTATGTGGATTTGTTATCAAGATAATGATATGTACTGCAACGTGCAGCATCATGCTGAGTATAAACTACAGCTTAGCAGTAGCTCGAATGTCTATATTTCTGTGTTTTTATCTGGTTTCTTATGATTGGACCATTCCTTTAATGGTTAAATGACTAATCAAGAAATTTAGAAACCGTTAAGTTTAATTTCTTATTAGGTATTTAAAAATAAAATTCTCACTCCTGAGATTCAGTTTAACTTCTTTTAATCTCTTTGTTAATATTTTCAGAAGGCTTTTCTCTTCCTTTCAGCTTAGGATAATTTCATCCCATTTTTGATGCACTATTTTGATTTGCTGCAGATGGCTAAATTTATTGTTTCTCAACTCTGTTCTTCATAGTGTATTTTAAATTGTTCATTCCAGGATTACTTTATCTGCCTCAGTCTGTGGTTTTCATTTTTCATAACTTCTTGCAGATATATATAAACTTCAAATCTAAGGGTTTCAGGGTCTTTGTCTGGAGTACTACATTACAAAGTTGACTGAAAAATACCATTTGTTGTAAAAAGTGTATTTGAAAATAAATTTGATCATGACCTTAAATATAAGGCATGCTAGGAGAGTTACAGTTTTGCAACTTTCATTCAAACTTTTCAAGCTCCTGCTATAGATCACATTTAATCTGCTGAAAGGCATCCCTTCAAGCATGTAGGTCACAGCGGAAGGAGAGAAACAAGCAAAGAAAAAAGCAGCTTAAGCTATAGAATAGCTAGAGCTATTCAAAAGTGGTGGCATTTTCTGGTTTAAAATTGCAGCAGACTCTTTACAGCTTCTTTACATTTTACAAAAGAATTCACAGATCTCTGCTTTTTGCCAGTTTCTACTAAGTGAAAGCACCTTTAAAGTATCTTACTGGGCATTATTGAATGGAGGATAGAGCCATAAACCATATATACAAGCTTCATAGAATGTTTCCATAGTTGTTCTTTTCTCCTGAAAGGAAACTGAACCTGCTGCTGAAAGGCCTTAAAAATTTATAATCACCAAAGACAATGCTTCAGTCTATTCCCTGTATCTTCTTCCATGGTTAAGTCTTAGTCAACAGTCACTCATGACTTCTGATTAATTTGAGAATGAATGCAGCCCCTTCTCCTTCAGTAGCTCATATTTTTTTCTCTTCTGTAGAAAGGCTGATGAAAAGAAGCTGAATACATAAACTTGGCTACTCAGCACTTCTTCCTAGCCATATTTTCTCAACCCCTTTCAATGGTTAATCAGCCTTTAGGAATGCGTCTGTTTTACTTATTCCTCACTGCTTTCTGTCTTAGTGATGTCATTCTGCTTTACCTAAGCTCTCAACTTTGTTGAATGGTATTGTTACAGTACATATGTTGAGGGCCAACAGTACTTGCAAAGTTTGCTTTGTAATGCATGAAAAAGACTTAATTGTTCAGGTTGCTTCAACAGGCTTTCTGAATAGAAGTTCTTATTAACCAACTTTTAAAAAATTGGCTGGAGGCAATAGTAGAAACAATAACAAAGCCATCACCAAACAACAAAGGTTAAAGAAGGTTTGAGATTTACACACTAAGAAATGTTTAGTTCATTTAATATAGTTTTAGACTCAAGAGAGGAAACAAAATTTTCTATTTTACTGTCCATGCATTTTTGTTTTTCAGTAACCTCCTGTCTATACAACAAATTAAACCTGCACATGGATATGCACACAAGAAGAGTAAAGCTAACTGCAGATGCTTGTCAGTATCATAAAAGTAGTAAGGCACTAACTGCCCTGCCATCCTATATTGAGTCTGGCATACGTTTAGCCTGAGTAAGCTCACACGTGCACTTTATATCACCTAGGAAACCCCAAGATTGTTAGTGTTGAATTATTGTATAAATTGTATAAATGGACACGTATTGTATAAATGGACACTCAGATCATCCTTCATATGATTCGAGTAAAATACTCAAACTGAAGTTCTTTAAATTTACTCTTAGGTATCACAATTCATAAAAGACTTTATTTTAAAATGCCTGCATTTTGGGTAATTACTAAAGCAAGTTACATGTATTAGGTCAGGGAGACTAAAACTGTGTTTCCACTTTAGAATAAAAATATGGCAATTTTTACTCTCCAAATATAAAGTTTATGTTTCTTTCTAGACTGTAGCCAGCAAAAAATACAAAACCAGGGAAGAATGATTTGCAGAATGGCTGTGTTGGCATATAGTACGGAGGGTCATAAAGAGAAGGTGAGATTTAAATCCCTCTACTGAAGTTATTCTAAATTGGTGGGCTGTAGTAGCACTAAATATAGTCTGATTTTGTTTGCAAAAGAAAACTACAGTTTTCAGGACTATGAATTTTAATTGCAAATCACCACATTGTTCCTGGTTGTTGACTTTAGCCCCACTCGGGACCAAGCAACGCAGTCTCTCTCTCACTGCCCCCACCCTCTGAGGGAATGGGGGAGAGATAATACAAGAAAAAAAAGGCTTGAGGCTTGAGATAAGGACAGGGAGGGATCCTTAAAGTTACCATTACAGACAAAACCAGACTTGAGTGGGGGAAACTAATTAATTATTATTAAAACCAAAGCAACATAATTTGAAAGAGAACTTCCCCCCACCCCTCCCTCTTCCCAGGCTTAACTTTATGTTCAATTATCTCTACCTCCTTCCCCACCATGGTGTGGCACAGAGGGGAACAGGGAATGGTCAGTTCATCACACGTCGCCTTACACCACTTTATCCTCCTCGGGGGAAGAACGCCTCACATTCCTCCCCCACTCCATCGTGGAGTCCCTCCCCCGGGCTACAGTCCTTCCCGAACTGCTCCAGCGCAGGTCATTTTTCTACAGGGTGCAGTCCCTCTGGAACAGCTGCCCCAGCGGGAGCCCTCCACAGGCCACAGCGTCCTTCAGGCACCCGCCTGCCCTGATGTGGGGTCCTCAACGGGCTGCAGGTGGAACTCTGTTCCTCTATGGGCCTCCATGGGCTGCAGGGGGACAGCCTGCTCCACCATGGTCTTCACCACAGGCTGCAGGGGAATCTTGGCCAGGAGCCGCATTACTCCTCCTTCTTCACTGATCTTGGTGTCTGCAGCTGTTTCTCTCACAAGCAATTCTTCAGAATAGGCTCAGGCATTCACCTCTCACATTCTCTTCACATCTCCTCTCTTCACTTCTTGCAGCAGGGCTGAGCCAAGTTGAGCCCAGACAGCTTCCCAGCAGGAGGCCAGAGGGAGAGGGTTGCAAGGCCCACGGGGCTCATAAGGCTCACGCCTCCCCTTCTGTTCCCATGCTTCAGCTTCTTCACATCTTTTTTTTTATTATTTTTCCCCTTCTTAAATACATTATTGCAGAGGCGTTATCAGGGAATATTGTGCTATCAATTGGCTTGGTCCTGACCAGAGGTGGGTCTGCCTTAGGCCCAACTGAGTCCACCAGACAAAGAGAAAACTTCTAGCAGCTTCTTGCAGAAGCTGCCACTGTAGTCCCCCCTCACTAAACAAAAACAACACACTGGTTCTGCGCTGAATGAAAAGAATATTGCTTTCTTTGCTGCCTGGTAGAAAATGAAACACTGGAATATGATTTGGGGCAGGATAAATGAGTCATAGACTCTACTGACATAGTTGACTGCAGTTGGCTGTCTCAATGCAAGAAGCAGGGTAAGGACGGAGGATCCATGTGGTGGAAGCTGGAGTTCTGCCAAGGGCAAAAAAACCACATCAAAGCTCACCTTGTCATTATGTCCTCTGAGGGAGGAGAAAATTTAACATGAACATTCAGGAGAAATAAAGTGAACAAGGTTAGTGGTGATGAGAGACTGCTAAAATATTATTGCCTGCAAGTCACATGTTTCTGCAGGTAGTATTTCAAATCAAATGTGCATGACTGTGTCATCTGGAAATAATTTCATAACAGAAGGAGCTGGGAGAGAAGTACATGAATAGAATGATAATACAATTCATATGTGTAAATTAAGAAGTGACTAACTCTTTTCCAGGGTGGTACTGGATGATCACTGAGGCACAAATGGAGATGATTTTTGGTTGGGACAAAATTTGGTCACTGAGTGTAGTAAAATGGCTTTGTTATTCTCAAAGCAATTAACTCACAGAAATTGTAGAAACAACAAAACCAAAGTTCAAGGTTATCTTTGGTTACAAGTCCAGGTGCAGAATCTCACCACAGGGGGCAAATGGCAGGTTATGTGATAGGAGCTCATCTGCACATCCTCAAAGGACCACAGAGAGACAATGACAAGCAAGGGAGAGCCTAAATAATACCCTCTCCCTGTAACTCCCAGGCCCATCAGAGGAGCCCATCAGCCCGTAACAGGCCCATCATCACAAGCCCAGAGAAGCACAGAGACACAAAGGCAGGCGGGAACCTGAACTGCAGACTCAGAGGAAGGAACTGACATCTTGTCCAGTCCCTTCCAGGGCTGACTGAGGAGAGTCTCATCCCCAAGTCCAGATGTGACACCCATCACAATGAGTCAATGCTGGAGCACTTAGACTGAGGCAGGTTGCCGCCTAGAGGTGTGGGCATGTTATGGGATGCAGAGGAAGAACATTTTGGATTGTTTCTGTTCAGCCTGGAGAAGAGGAGGCTCCGGGAGGCCTTCTAGTACCTAAAGGGGGCCTACAGGAAAGACAGGGAGAATCTGTTCAGTAGGGCCCATTGTGACAAGACTAGGGGTAACGGTTTCATAATAGAGGGAGGGTAGATTTAGATTATATATTAGGATAAATTTTTTTACAATGTGGGTGGTAGAACACAGGAACAGGTTGCCCAGGGAGGTGGTGGATGCCCCATCCCTGGAAACTTTCAAGGCCAGGTTGGATGAGGCTCTGAGCAACCTGATTGAGTTGGGGATGTCCCTGCTTCTTGCAGAGGAGTTGGACTAGATGACCTTTGAAGGTCCCTTCCAACCCTAACCATTCTATGATTGCACAGAACTTAAAATGGGATGTTTAGGGGAGCAACCAAGGGTGGGGAAAAGGAAGGGTTTAGTTAACAAGGTGATCTAGGTGAAAGGGATGTGACAAAGTTAAGGTACGTTAGCGTACTTTTGTTTAATACAATGTTAATTTGTTAATTGCATGCTTTTTTAAATTAAAGAGATTCTGTTTTCAAGATGATTAAAAGTTAAATCTGTACTGCTTATGATGTTTGCTGACCATGTTAGTTATATTTCTGCTCTAAAATAAGCACATTGTATGAGAAAGTTACAGAACTTTGAAAATAGTTTCTATAAATTTATGTTTTTTCCTGTTTCTTTTCTAATTCATCCGTCGGTACACAGTATTTATAAATCATTTTTTTTTCTTTTAACAGCTAATTAAAAGTAAGTTAATACAATTTTTTTTTTGTGAAGAGTTCTTGGCATTTCATAACTAGTTCAGAGGTTAGAATTTTGCTTAACTATTTTTTGAAGAGTTAGTTAGGAAATAAGTAGCATTTATTTTTTTCTAAAGAGAAGAGAGGAGGAGTGCAGTCAGAAGATAAGAGAAACACAAAGAATGAAATGAATAGTCTGCTATGAAGAAAAAGGCCTTATCCTGAGCCTCAGATATAGAAATAAAATAACATCTGAGCAATAAGAAGAATTTGATTCTCAGCGTTGAAATCTTTAAAGGAACTTGCCCATAATGTGAATCTGAGGTGTAATTTAATGCTGGTATTCAAGTTCATAATGTAATATTGGTTGTTTAATGTTCTATTTAAACTACCTTTAGGCACTCTTAGGCACTCTGAGGTCCGTAGACACGTAAGCTTTTCTTGTTAAAGGGCTTGGTGTGTCTACAGTCCTATGTCTGGATGTATGCAAGACTGCCACCTGGGCGGGACTAAGCATACACATTTTGTTTAAGACCTCAGAGGAGACATTGAATTTTCCACGTAGATTGTCTGAAGGTCTAATATGGCAACTATGTTCTCAGTCTCTTCAGTCATATTAACCCTGAAATCGGCATAAAACATGACAACTTTATTCTCTATAATTTAAAAACATAGTAGCAGGAGGTGGGTGCTGCATGTGGTTTTGATAATGTATGTTTGGTTAGAGTAAATAAACAGGAAAAAGATATGTAATTTTGTTCCAGAACACCTGTCCCAGGCAGTAGGTAAATTTTTTACTCCTTTGAAAGCAATGTCGTAAAGATAAGAGGTTACGTTTTCTTAGACTACTAGGAGTTGTCATGCACAAGATGATGTCTTGGAGCCCTATAGTTAGGTCATTCAGCTAATATAGAACCACAGAATAGTTTGGGTTCCAAGGGACCCTCAAAGATCATCTAGCCCAATCCCTCTACCATACATAGGGACGTCTTTCCCTAGATCAAATTGCTCAAAGCCCCATCAAACCTGACCTTGAACACTTCCAACAATGATGCATCCTCAGCTTCACTGGGCAATCTGTTCCAGTGTCTCACCATCTTTATAATAAAAAACCCTCTTCTTTATGTCCAATTGAAATTTACTCTTTTTCAGTTTAAAAATGTTGCACCTTGTCCTGCCACTACAGGCCTTGGTACAAACTCTTTTCCTGTCTTTCTTATAGGTGCTCTTTATATACTAAGAAATAGATTCTGGTCTTTGTGTATGGCAAATAGATTCCGGTCTCTGTTTCCAAGGTTGTTCATGCAATTTGTATTTTATGGTAACTGGGGAAGAGAGAGAGACACTAAGAGTGAGAGAATGAGTGCATGAGTGAGTGTGTGAGTGAGTAGAGTGAATTTGGTATTCTCAGTTATTACACGTCTGCCATTGTTTTGTAAGATTGGATGTAAATGGCTAGCTCATAGTTTTAAACAAGTGAGACTTTAACTTAAATCTGAGAGAGAACAACATTAAGACTTAAGATCTACATTGTGCTTCCACGTTTTATATTGAGTACTCAGTGTGCTGGCTGTAACAAATCTTATTCTAGGAACGCTCTGTTCTTCCCTGTATATTGCATAAGGGCTTGGGAGACTTGCCTTGGCAACACTTAAGACTAGTTCTTGGTCTGGACAATTAGCTTCAAGTAGCTTTCCCTCCCTCTTCCTCCAGTCATAAAAAGTAAAATATGTCACAAGGATTTTTTTTCTTTGTTTTTAGTAAACTGCATTCAGCGATACTTTTGAAAAGTTAGCAATTTCTATTAATTTTGCAGTTGATATTTCATTTTTAAGTGTCCTATATGCTAAAGGAAACAGTGAAAAAATAATATGTGAAAAATCTGCAGATTCTGATTCTTAACTGAATAAGGATGACTGATCAGCAATTGACATTTTGTAATATCTTGAATAAATTAACCACATATTGATACAATTAAAACTGAGCTGATTTTCTTTAGTCTTGAATTTGCTGAGTTGTTGACATTAAATCTTAGCCAAATTGAATAATTGAGAGGCAATACTATTTTTTACTATTGATATACTATTTTTTCTGATAAAATCAGTTAAAAAAAAAGAACTTCGGCAAAGTTTTGAAGAAAAAGAACAGTTTGCAGAATATTATAGAAAATGTTCTTGGTAGTGTTTTGCTAATACAGCTGAAGAAAAAAAAAAAAGGAAAAAAATATTAAACCAGGTATAAAAATGAATACTTCCTTTCTGACACCATTCTTGAATAATATCTATTTTTTATGACAAAAGAGAGTGGGAGAGGCAGAAGAATGCGCATTCATACGCATCCTCAGAGTTGTCTGATAGGATGTTATTCTAGGTATTATATAGAAAATGAGACTTCATTCTCCTTACTGTGCTCTTGATCCTTGATCTGCACTGTTCAGTGCAGTTTGACTTTTCTAATTAGATCTGATTGGAATTCAGAGTTTGAAAACTCCAGCGTTGGAGGAAAGCTTGGATAGTGAATAAGGAAGTATGTAATTTCTCGCACTTGCTTTTAAAAGAAGGTAGTTTTTATCCTCTCCCTTTTATAAATATTTATGGGCATAGATCCTTGGTCTGACTTTTTTTTTAATCCATCTTCATCTATTATTATTTCTTGCAATTCATAATCGTTTCATGAAAGCTCACATTAATAAAATTCTATTTTAAATAGATAATTTAGCCAGTTTCTTAGGATGCCTAGAATTTTACTTTTTGCACTGATCATTTCACATCATGGTATGCCTGGGAATACCTGTAACTAGTTACACTTGAGGGAAACACATTCATCAAGTATACAATCTAGGGATTTTTGGTGTTTTGTTTTGTGTTTTTTGTGGTTTTTTTTTTTTGGTTTAATGCATAAATCTATGCTGCTTTGACATTTCTTAACAATGAAATATTCTTTATATAGTTCCATCATCTGAATTTATGTCAATCCAGCCTAGAGGCCTTTATATTAATGTACCAGATCTTGACAGCTGAGTTCTCTGGCTGTTGAAGGGCTGCAGTTACTAACAGCTCCACATGTTTTATTTTCAAAATTTTTCTATTTGACCTGTAAATCAAATGTTTACAGTCAGTCTAATTAGTTCAACCATTGGTTGTGGTGGCCGCAAGTAGCAGTGAGTTGAACAAGAATATGAATAACATTTGATTATAGCTTCAGCTACTGCCTATCAAAGAGATGTTTCTATTTCTGGAATATTAATGCTATTACCTAGACCATTTGCTTACAAGGCAGACTCGTATTTTCTAAAGCCCTACCTCTTCTTCTTTCACTATAATAATTACTGGTCAATGTAGTAGGTTCTAGATGTATTAAGTTCACTTAGCAATTTGAAATGCAAAGGAAATAAGTTAACCATTAAGTTGAAGTGTCTTCCAAATACATATGTGAAAATTGCTGTTCTGGGTAGAAAACTCTCCTAATGTATGAACTGAATTGACATTTATATGAATAGAATAAAACAGAGAATGGTAACTGACAACAGCTGAAACTTTTTTTGAAGCCTAACAGTTTAAAGAAAACAAATGCAAAACTGTAAAATAACCAACTGCTGACAGAATGAAAATGAAAAAAAAAACCAAAAAAACCCCCAGAAATAAATTTAAATTACTTAAAGCATAGAGAATAGAAAACGAATTATATGTTTACTGTTAGGAAAAGCTCGCAGTACAGCTGTAGGAAAGTTTGTCTTTGTAAACATAGATAGATTGTCTTTTCACTCTGTTTTTCCAAGAAGCACTAAAAAATTGAAACAATGGCAGTACTAACACAAGACAATTGATGCATTAAATAGTGTGTCTAAACCTAGATTTTTTTTTCAAAAAAAGCTTTCTCATGGTTCTTTTTATAGCAAAGAAAAATGTCTCTTAAGATGGCATGTCTTGAATTTGTGTTTGTTGATTCATTAGATCTCAGCTAGGATTAACATCAGTGCTTACTTCTAAGGGATACAATGAATGACTGATGCAACTTTAGAAGACATGGTACCTATTTAATGTCGCCTTCTTTTTTTAAACATTGAGAAATTGTTAAATCCAATATTCTCCTTCTTGTGCTGTCAAAATTCTTCATATTAATCAGTACCCTCTGTCCCTGGCCTCATCCTCTTTTACAATTAGGGTTTTTCAGGCTTCTTACTTAGAGATATGTCATACACTGAATCCTCTCCCCTGGCAGTTTTCCCAGAATGGGCTTGAAGTTTTTCTTTGTTTTGGTTTTTTTTTTCTTTTTGCGTCCCAATCATCTAGTAACACCCTTAATCAGAACCGGGTGAGTTTCATAATCCTTAACAGTTGCCTGGCAGATAGGGAATTTTGTTGCCTAGATAGGACTGTTGCTCCTGCGATAGAAGAGAGAGGGATCTGCGTTGACTGTAACATCTTCTCTAAGATACTGATATTTCTTTGGGGTTGTTTCTTCTTTTGATAGCTGTTTCAAGTATTTCTTATTGTGAAATGAGGAAATAAATAAGTCATTTCCATAGGTGAGTGTTTATACTAAGACCTTGGTCAAAATGTAGGAGCATTGAAAAAGTTCTTAATGAGTGAAAGAGTAATGCCTTGCAGCTGAAATTCTTGTGTAGGCAGAACCACTCTCATCTTCCTGAGCAATCACTCTATAAAGTAAAAGATCTTGCTGGTCTGATGATTTGCATGTATCCTTTAATCTATGTTAAATGACTACCACTTTAATAATGAAGACGAGCAGGGCTACAAGTGCACACGAGCAGGGCTACGACCTTGTTGGCATCACGGAGACATGGTGGGATGACTCTTACGACTGGAGCGTCAACATGGAGGGGTATAGGCTTTTTAGAAAAGACAGGCAGGGAAGACGAGGAGGGGGTGTCGCTCTCTATGTCAGCAACCTGCTGGAGTGCGTGGAGCTCCGCCTGGGAATCGGGGAGGAGCTGACAGAGAGCTTATGGGTCAGGATCAGAGGACAGGGACGGATGGGGGATGTTACGGTGGGGGTCTGTTACAGGCCGCCTGGCCAGGAAGACAGAACGGACGAGGCGCTCTATAGCCAGATAGGAGCAGCCTCACGGCGATCACAAGCCCTGGTCCTCATGCGGGACTTCAACCACCCCGACATCTGTTGGAGAGACAACACAGCAGGGCACAGGCAGTCCAGGAGGTTCCTGGAATGCGTGGATGGCAACTTCCTCCTGCAGGCGCTAGAGAAGCCAACAAGGAGGGGTGCCATGCTGGACCTCGTGCTCACCAACAGGGAGGGGCTGGTGGGGGACGTGAAACTGATGGACAGCCTTGGCTGCAGTGACCATGACACGGTGGAGTTCAAGATCCACGGGGCGGCGAGGAAACTGCACAGCAAGCTCTCTGCCCTAGATTTCAGGAAGGCGGACTTCAGTCTCTTCAGGAACCTCATGGGCAAAGTGCCATGGGAGGCGGCCC
>WHYT01014329.1:19018-29962 GCA_009806455.1 Tetrax tetrax
TGGCTTCCACTTAGCCCAGCAGAGCAGTTCCTCCCAGCCGCCCAAAGGAAGAGTGCTGCTGGTACTTACGTAGATCATCCAGGCTGCATAACGCTCTTTGAGGTTGTACAGCACAGCGGGTTCGTGGAGGTGGGTCATCATGGCCATGTCCTCAATTTTATCGTACTTGGGAGGGTTCATGGAGAAGATTTGATCTTCCTTCACGGTCAGGGTCTGCCAAGGAAACAAAAGATCCATGCATGTAACATAAAATCTCAGGGTAAGAATCAAATGCTGATCTGAAGCTTGAATTTGCTCACCTCTCCAGCTTCAGTTTTGACAGTGACCTTCCCTGATTCTCTGCTCTGGATTGTCCCTTTCACAAAAGATTCTTTAGGATGCACCACAAAGACGGATGACTTGGCATCAAAAGGCTTGTTCTGGGCCTCGATTCTCTCCTTTTCTGACTTTCGGAGGTAAGGAGCTGCCTCCCCAAAGACGGCCATCTCAGAGTCTGAAGAGGCCATGTCTGCACTTTATTGAAAGCACGTCAACAGAGGTGTCTGGTGGGGAAAAAAAAGGTTGTGTATCACTAAGAAGAAGAATATAATCTGTATCATTGAGAAAACTCCTTGCTCTTTAGCTAATAAATTACTAGCTAGTCTTCCAGAATATCTCTCAGAAGCAACCACTGAAATACACTTTGACTGGAATTTAAAAGTACCTAAGTCCCACTCAAGCATGAAACTTGGACTTCTGAAACACATAGGCATGTTACAGTAAATAGAACATCTTCTGAATTATGGTTACCAAACTACTGTTTGGTAACTCATCTTGCCAAATTCTGACCATATTTGAGGTCTTCACATAAAAAAAAAAAATCTACAGCTAGAGAAAATCACTCTCTGTTTTGGTCCTTAATTATGAGTGATGAATCTTCAAGAGAGTACTTTCTCGTCAAGAGTATTAATTTGTGTGCTAATAATTAAAAATTACTTCACTTTTAAAATCTGCCCCATTTTCAACAGTCTAATCTAAGCAGATTTGGCAGAAATATAAGAAAATTTATGAACAGAAGTCATGTAGCTGCATCAAAGTGCTGTCTTAGACTGTAGTCTAGGAGTGCATTATTTAGGGTGTTACCTTTGGAGAAAGGCTTGTATCCTGGAAACTGTCCAACCTTGTAAAATAAGAATAGTAGTTGTTTCTTATTGCTGCATGGAATTCCAGAGACAAATTATAGAATGAAGACACAGTCACACATTGAAATTATACTGAAAATTTTTGTTCACATGGGCACTGCCTCATGGAAATGGTTGCCAGAGGCAGGAGAAATGGAGTGGGATATTGCAAGGACATTGTCCTCTTTCCTCAGGCTCACAAAGTGCATGCGCTTACCTTGAAGCGTTCCGTGGAGACAGGCCAGACTTGTCCCTGGGACATTTTATAGTGTCTTGTCTGCAGATGCTGCAGATGCTCCCCCTTTCTTCGGTCAAAACATTTCTGGCAAACCTTCTTTGGCAAAACATTGTCTGGCAAACTAAGGGCATAATTGTCATTTGATTTGAATGATATAATTAGAACATTTTTATATCTTACTAACTACGTGAATACATCTATAAATAATTTGTCAAGAGTGTTAAGGAGAGAATCTAGACCACTCAAGGCACTTAGAGAACTTGGATGCAGGGACTTATGGTTCCTATTGCTGGCTTTCTCAGTGACTTGCTGCTTGACCCATGGTAGTTTCCTTGGTATGTTTATACCACAACTTTTCAGTCATGCAATGGGACTGATAATGTCTATGATGCTTTAGGAACACATGTATTGAGAGGAACAGGAACAGTATGTCAAAAAACAGCAAATAATTGTTGTTAAGACCCACTTTTCTGTGGTGTTTTTCTAAAAAAGCAGCAAGTCAAAATGTATTACAGCTGAGGTTTCTATTGAGAAACTCATAGGACTGCCAGATGACTAATGTAATCTCACGGTATTAAAAGGGCTTATGGGGAAATCAAGGGAACCACAGTGCGATAAGGTTGATGGCTATACTGGACAAATCAGTAGAAAGCATAATATAGAAGAAAATAAACGGACACGGGAAAAAGTGACAGTCTTTCTTGCGTATCTGTAAAGGGAAGGCTTACTTCACAAACCCGCTTCCTTCTTTGAATGCCAGATAAAGCACATATATTTAACTATCAAGACTGCATCTTTAATGCTTAATTAATCTGCTCCTGAGTGCAATTTCTGGTACCGGGCAAAATGGTGGAGGATGCCTTGCAGCGAGCCATCGGTGCTTGTGACTGCAAGAATTGTCTGGCTGCATCAGCACTGCATAACCCTTGGCTTGTTAGGTCTCTGCTGTTTAGCAAACGCCTGTTTTCCCTCTCATACCAACTAAATAAAGCATAAAGCTGTAGCTTCTGCCCTGAACCTTTTAATAAGTGATATTAAATGATGGTATGGAGAGAAAATTGTGAACTGCAGCACTGGCATCTGTGTGCATGCTGTTCACAAAGATGGTGCATTATTTGTCAGAGCAGTTTTCAAAGGGAAAACCCCTTACCCTTTGGACTAGATTTGGAGGGACTGGAAACTGAGAAGGAAAATGTGAGAAAATAGATAGAAAAAGCCTAGGAATCCAACATGGGAAGACCAGGGGAAGTTTCAGGAGAAAAGAAGACCTAAACTTTTCCCCGTTCCTCCAGATGTCCATCCTGGAAGATGAAGATTATATTAATTCATAGTTGCAGGCAAACTAAGAATTTTCTTTCACAGATTTAAAATCCTAGTCATATGGACACTCAGATAGGTATCTTGCAAAAAGCTCTGGGATATACACCATCTGCTTTGGTGTATATCCCAGATATACACCATCTGGGATATACACCATCTGCTTTTAATTCAGAGATTATCAGCCCCACCCAAGTGATAAATTTCTGTGACATGGTCTATTGAGCATTCCAGATTCTTGCGAAGTATTCTGTAATTTGAATTACCAGATCCAGACTTTATATAGATTTAGCTCCACAGTTCTCAGTGAGTTAGGACACAGAAAACTGGCCGACTTCCTCTGTCCAAGCGTGGGGCAGCTGAGACAACCCTGTCCTTGGGAAATGGGATCTGCTAAAAGAGGCAGCAAGGTCTTGCGGCAAAACAAAGAGTGAAACAGATCCTGACAACCACTGACTTTCTGCCACTTCTGTTTCCATCTCCACAGGGCCTGGAGTGCACTGGGACTAGAAGCAAACCACAACAGAGTCAGAACAGGTTGAATGAGAGAAATCCCTGGACATAGATGGTCCTGCACAGACATACGGTGCGGACAAAAGTGCTGGAGTGATGACATCCAGGCATGCTGAAAACAGATCCCATCCCACTTTCTGTAAGTCCCATCAATGTGATTTCCCTTCCCTTGTGTTCAGTGAGTATGAGCTGAGGAGAAAGAGGGCCACTCATGACCACAAACAAAGCGTGAAAGTGAAGCAATGTCAAAGGCTCTTGAATTTGTATTTCTGGTGCACAGCATGAATTTCATGGTCTTCTCACCCACAACCAACCTGTGAACTTCCTATGTGAGGCCAATAATACTAATTTTAAAAAGAGATCCCTTTGTCATCTCCCCGTCTACTACTGAGTCTCAGGAGGCTGGAGAGAGCTGAGAGACACTCAGCTTCTGTTCAGGTAGGAAATCTGCTCTTATTGATCAATGTTTTCCCTATGATTCTCCACATGAGAGGCTAAATCTATCACAAGAGAAACACAAATGCCAGCAGCCACAAGTCCCTTCTGGAAGTGCAGGTGGCTGCCTTCTGCACCATGGCAGACTCTGGAGTTATGGCTCCAGCTTGGCCAAATACTGCCTTTCTGAAATGTAAAGACACACAAGGTCTGTATAGCTACAGCACAACGAGGTGACACCTTCTACAGTGCTACACCCAGCCTGTCCCAGCCCCACACAGCTGGATGAGTGTTTTTCTCAGCCAAGTATCTGCACTTTCAAGGGACAGTATGCCACAAGCTTGCTCAGCAGCTTCTACTATATCTCATCGTTAGCATCAGATCCAAGAAGGAAGGTTGAAGAGATCTACAGAATCAAACTAACTGTCCCACAGGCAAGAAACCACCCAACTGTCCCCCAGTATCTCACAGGTGATTCCTAGATGTTCCAGCAGCCCTTAGGTTGTCATTGCCCTCAGTACCTTGCAGCTCCTGTGCTACCTTGCCAAGGAGATTTCATGGAGAACTGTTCCAGGAAATTTATCTTATTATTAGCTTTGCACCGTGAAACAAGTGGAGCAGCTGACAATACATTCTCATTCCATTAACAAGTGGAGATTGAGCACTTGTCAACCAATTTTTGTAAGAATTGCTGTTGCCTCTGCAGCATCTGAACTGCGAGGAAACCCAAGGATTCTGGAGTAGACACATGGACTGATAAGCTGGGTTGTCAGGCAAGATTTTGAATGCCCTTGTACCAACTAAAGAGTAGATAGTCTGCCTCACAGGATGTATGGCATTCTGGAATTTGGGTTTAGCTTTTTGGTATCACACTCCTGCTCTTTCTGAGCATCCTTTCCTTGTCTCTGAGCTCTTGGTCCTTTACCAGTCAATAAGGATGTGTGGATGCACTGTCCATAGCGCTGCCTTGAAGCTTGGCCACTGCGCAAGCAGGCACACTGACCCTCTTTTGAGTTAAGTTGCCTTAATGTGTCACCGTTTGTCTACAAACACATGCAGTACACATTATTAACAGAGACAGTAGGTTTTAAGAAGATACAATTGTAAGGATGCTTTGCTGAGATACATTTGTGAAAGTACGCTTTTTAAAAAAAAAAAAAAAAAGCTGCTCTGTTATGTTTGTGTTAGGCCATTTATGGTTCTCTAGTAGGCTATGAGATCTTTGATCAGCTTTAATAGCCTTTTCCGCTAAATCGTACCTCCAGCAGCATATTGAAGATTCCTTTCATCATCCTCAGAATTTTAGCTAAGAGGCTAAATATTCAAAATTTCTGACTTTTTCCATGTTGTCTACATTGTAGCTTATGGTGAGATGAGCAGTCAGCTCTCACTTATCAGGCAGGGTGAAAGATCCAGGTGGTGAGACAGATCAGATCAGATTATTATGGTTCTACAGAAACCATAGGGAGCACTGTGCAATCTGAGTTACATGAACAAAGGATCTGTTTTGTAGAGATTACCAAGGAATAACTGGATGCATTTGACGGCACTTGAGGTTTTTAAGTGGGCTGTTGTTCACAAGGAAAAGGTCTAATTCAATCCATATTCATACATCTGCATTGACCAGATCCTGAGCAAATAACCTAAACTGCAACCCAGGCAGGAGACTGGACCGCGATGCAGATACTTGTAAGGTATTGCAGACAGAAGGCTGATTTTTGAACCAGAGTTACTTGCCCTAGTTGATTGCTGATGAGGCCACTTGGTGTTTATGCAGAGACCTCCCAACAGCTGCTCATTTCGGAGAGTGCAGGCAGCAGTTCAATAAATTGTTCAGCTTGAGGAGAAATGGTTCTGATTAATTTTCCTGCTTTTACTTCTGCAGGATCTTTCTCTTTAGGATGCTGAGACATCACCTTCATCTCTTTCATTTCCCCTGTGCCTGCTAAACTGTTCGGCATTATGCCCAGAATAGCGAACAGCATCCATTGCCTAAGCCCTCCTCTTACATGTCAGTTAGTATTTGCAGAAATCTTTCAAAAAGGACATTGTTTAAGCATGGATTACCTAAATTCACTCCCACCGGGAAATGAGTATTTAGTATCAGTGTCCTTATAGTCTAGAAAAAATATTTTGATCAGTGCCTTGATTCTCCCTTAAAACCATGTATGGCAATGTGAGATCTAGCTGCGAAAAGACCACTTTCTGTTTTAATGTTTTTTCTCACCAGATTCTGTAACTCATACAGAGTGGAATAGTATCCCCCTCAGAATAAATGGCATCACTTCTATTCCGGAATCAAGGTATTAACATATAGCACTTTCTAGGTCAAAAAAGAAAAAAAAAAAAACCACACAAACCCCGAAACCATTATCCCAAAACAGTAGAGCCTGAGATAGTGACAGACTCTTTCCCAGGAGATATAAAAATCACGTGGAATAGAGCTACACTTATGACTCTTCTAGAAAGAGCAATGATACAGGATGGAGTCTTAAGTTGCCTGACTTGCTCATGATTTTCCCAAAGAAAAGAACTTAAATTGCTCCTTGCAGGATTTTCAGCTTGCAAGTGCTGTTGTTGGCCATGCTGTCTTTATGGTAGGGGCTGCCTACACAGATCACTTTGCTCTGTAGCCTGTGATGGACTGTCTGACAGAGAACATCCAGCCTCTACTGTAGCAGCATTTCTGCTGCTCTCTGTGTAAAATGAGAGCTCCCAGGAATGTTAGCACAGGACAAGGAGAAATGTCAGAACACTACTCTGTAACAAAACTGCTCATCCCTAAACTTCTGCTAGGATGTGGCTGCACACTGAACCCAGGAAATGGTAAGAGCACATTTTCCATATTAAAAAGGTTATTTATCAATTCAGGGTAGATCTGCTAAGGTGCATGCTTTCAGTGTTAGGTGCAGAATGTGCTCAGTCCATATTTTTGATGTGTCATCTGGTTAGGAAATGTGCCATTAAAGTAACATTTCTAATAAATGTGGCTGAATTAATGGGCTGAGAGTACTGCTGGAAGCAATCAATGATTTCCCAGAAAGAACTACTGAAGATCATAATTAATGAGACTTAAAATCTGCAGGTTGAAAAGCAGTGTGGGCCATCCTTTCTTTACCATGGCAAATGTAAGCAAAAATTTCTTGATGTACATGTGAGCACTTGTGCCCCATGAAGGGGCTATAAAGGCCTTGCAATACCCTGTCCCTTCTGCTCTAATTCAGAAACTAATTTCTGCAGATCTTAATGCAGTTGTGATTCACCTTCACTACATGTTAAGGAAAGTGAATGTGTTTGTCCTAGGGGGAATTTTGACGACAAATTTATTGCTAAGTAGCTTGCCACAGAGTGATATTCTTGGAAGTCCTCAGAATGAGCTAACTGAACATGAGAGGCAAATAAAACCCACAATCTGGGATTAGAGGATGGGTAGCTTTCAAATGCACACCACAGGTGCACCATTACTCACACTCCTCCTGTCTCTGCAGCTAACATCAGCGGAAGAGATCTGGGCAGCAGATTCTGGCCAAGGAGATGACATTCAGGATGCCCTTTCCATCACCCACGAAAGCAGCTGAGGGGCTCCTGTTACAGAGCAGGTGAGTGTGGTGGGCAAACTGGGAGACCACTGGATAGAAAAAGGTAATTGAAACAGCAAGTAGCCGTAAGAGGAGGAAGGAAGGGAAAGGAAAAGAAAGTAAGGAAGGAGAACCCCTTAGGCAACTGTAAAATAACCTGAAATAAGCTGTACTTGTGAGATCAAAGGTCCACGTAGCCCAACTTTCTGTCTTTGAAAGAGATGCCCAAGAAGGAGCAGCATCTTGCCTAAGGCAACAGAGTGGCATTTCTCTAAAACTCTCCTGACTCCCAATATTTATGGAAGCTGTGAGCAGAACATGATGTCTGGGTATTTAACAGCTCATGGTGGATTTTTAGCTGATTAATTTGCCCAAACACTTTTTGAACCCATGAACTGTTCTCTGAACTTATGGTGTGTTACTGTGATCCTCTACTGAGACTAACTAATAGCAAGCAAACATCCACATATGCAGTTCAATTCATTTTGTTATTATCTTTGACTGAGTTACAAATACAACTTATTTGCACTTCATACAAGTTTTCATATGAAGTCACATATTTGAGGAAGTAAAAATAGTGATTAAATTGCAGAGAGCATCTCCCAAGTGCCAAGGTAGACTATGCTATAGTTAATCTGCAGGACATATTTATACTACAGCAGGATATTTTCCTTGTAGTACTTTTGAGGGAAATATTTTTCAAAACATTAAGTCTCCTGTCACTTCAGAGACTCCACCACAGTCTCCCATGTAATGTTAGCCAATAGATGCCTTTGGTAGTCAGTCTAAAAGTTTCCTTAATTGCTCTCTGCATCCATCTGAGATGCCAAGGGAAGGATATAAGTTCCTGCTCCTCTTGAAGGGCAAATCAGTTGTGTAAAGCAGAACACCTCCAGCAGAAGACAATGACAGTGACATGTCACTCGATAGCCAGCAGCCAGGGCATCAGGGTGGCACATGTGGGAGATCAGCAACTGGGGGTTCTAACAGTGCTGCAACCTCTGTCCTGAGGAGATTCCCTGCTCACCCTGCTAAACTCTACCACAGACAGACCTTTCTCTCTGTGTGGCTTGTCACAAAGTACTTGGAAAGATCTGAAATCTTCCCAAAGGAGAAGTGAACACTGAGTCCAAAGGAGGACAGAACATTGTTTTACATCTCAATCAGGACCGTGGCCTGAGAAAATAGACCCCAAATCTGCTGCAGCTCAAGATGTAGTGCCAACTTCACTCAATCACTGCTTTGCTGAGCAGCACAGGCGCATGTTGCCTCCCTTCCAAATCAGTCCCTCAGGTCCCTCAAAGTGCCTGCTGCTCCCAGAGAAGTGCCTCCAGGTGGCCAGTATCTTGCAGCGTACAAGGTCTCGGAGCAGAGCCATCTCTTGACTGCACTGCTATCTGCCTTGTGTGTTTGTTAACCCTGGATTTCACCCCTTAGTTCCCCAATGGATGTATGTTGTCCACAGTCCTATTTGTGTTGTAAATCTGAATTGAAGAGAACTAATGCATGTAGAAATGGGAGAAAGGAAGGATCTCTTTCTGTAGGCCCTTTTCCTGAGTGTATGGCAGATTCACTGGTAAATTCATGGAGAATTCAGCTGTTGAATTTAATTTTATTTCCTCAAACTTTTTCTCATAAGTTTCTTCCTTTAATACAGAATACTTTCAAGAAATTCTGTAACTGGAATAGTTAGCTCAGGAGATACAGATGTTCTTCTAGTCCAGGAGCTCTCAGATCCGAGATCCTCCGCAGTGGGGCAGCAGTTCTGTTGGAACATATGCACTGTATCTATTTTAAACTTTCTCTCTGAGATGGTCCTTCATGGCCACTTTGGAGCAATGTTTTCCCCATGATCAATTAGCACTTGTCAGCTGACAGGCAGCCTAACTTCACAAATATTGTGTCAGTGCAAAAGGCTATCATTCTGCAGTTAAGATAATATACAATAAATATCCAAGAGAAAGGAATCTTTGATTTCCCTCCCCTTGGTATGCTGTTTGGATCCTGCTAATTTATCATAATTTATGGCCTCCTCAAGCGAATAGTACTGTTACTTCAGCACGAAAGAAAATCTGAGAATGGAAAATTTTTTTGTATGTCCTAGCTATATGTGATATATCTTGTTTAGGTTATGAAATTGCTATCTTTCATATTGAACCATTAGAGAGGTATTTTTTTACAAGTTAAAGACTTCAGGAAAAAAAAAAAGTCTCACAACAGGTTCATAAAAATAACAAGATTTCTCATTTTTAAAGCATGTTTACAGTGTTTCTCAAAATAAAGGCAAATTATTCAGTTATCAATTTTGAAGAAACGATGGTTTTGCATACCTTAGAATGTATTCCCCAAACCTTATTGTTCAGGGAAGCAAATAAATAGAACCCTAAAATGGGAACTCTTTCCAAATTGCAAAATAAGCTTTTAATAGATAAAAATTACATTTCAGATTTTAACATGTCTACACAATTGTACTGGGTATTATGAGGCAATGTGGGATATATACACCTTCTCAGAAATTATAGCACCTTCTCCAGCTGACTTTGAAATGTAAACATAAAAATAGACATGATCATCATCACAGTTTCGGTTGCAAGAAAGCTATTGATATACTTGCTATTTTTCTATAAAAGTGCATCTAGACAGTCCCTTAAAAGCATAGGCTAAAGGAGATCATAGAATCATGCAATATTATAGATACTCTGCTCTATCATACAGTTTTTCTCACTCAAATATTTCCTTAATATTTACTCCAAATCCTTTTTACTCCAAATTAAACAGTTGTAGTCCTGGTGATATAACCATCTGTCTCTTAATGAAAATCATTTACATTTGAAAAAAATATTTTCATACGACAAAATTATTTTCATACTCCCACATCCAGTCTTTACTTTTCTCATCCCTTGACTTAAAAAGTGAAGTTCTATCCATATCATATAAGTAATATTCTTGATACTTGTCATTCTGACTCCTTTCCTCCTTATTCTACAGAAAGATTTTTCTTTTTTCAGAAAAGGTCTACAAAATGTGCTCTATTGAAAGTACTGTATACTATTACTAACATAAGCCATTGTTGACAAAATCAAACATTCATATCCTGCCCCATAGAAAGAATACTTACACTAGTATTTGCAATAATTAGATATACCATTTTTTGAATTGTTTGACATTGTTGATCGTGTATAAACGTGTGCCTCTTATTCCTTTCCTCCCTGGTTCATATAACAAACCCCATGCATTTCGCTGAGTTCATTCTCCTAAAATACTTAGTTTCTTTTCATTAAATTTCTTTCTAAAAATTAGAACTATTTTCTCCAATTTCCCAGAGGTACTTTTAAGACTGATCCCATTCCTCCCTGATAAAGTGCTTGGATGCACCCCTTCGCAAAAGGCACCCTGACCAGGGGCTGCTTCCATCAGCTCAGGGTCTTTTCTTTCAGCACTCATGACCCGGACATTGCCAGGCCTTCTCTGGCCCAATCTGCCTGTCCTTGTTCTGTCCCAGCAGTGAACACATGGAACTGACTGATCCACCTGGTTGGATTTTAACCTATCTGGTGTGATTCGATCAAAATACCTGGGCCAGCAGCTTTAGAAGCACCTGTTTTTCAGTGAGGCTCAGCTGCTGGTCTGCAGCAGGCCAGGCACCCACAGCAGGGCCCACCTCGGCGGCTCCATGCTGCCACCACCCGGTGCCTTGAGCAGA
>WHYT01014331.1:15252-59097 GCA_009806455.1 Tetrax tetrax
CAAAAAAAAAAAAAAAACCACCACGCAAAAAAATAAGAAAAAGGCTGAAAAAAAAAGGAAAAAAAGCAAGGAAAAAAGGAGGACGCTAAGCTAGAGGACATCACACAGTCCGTGGGCAGCCGGGGCCCGAGTCCGTCGGTGCGCAGAGATTGGGGGACCGAGGGGCGATGCTCAGCCCTCCGGCTGGGGCACAGCGGTCCTGGGGGGCAGAGGCTGCGGCCGGCGGGGCGGCGGCGGCGGAGGCGCGGAGCGGCTGGTCGCTTCCTAGAGCTCCTCGAAGAAGGCCACGCGGGACTTGGTGCTCTGCAGGGTGAGCTGGAAGAGAGCAGAGGGGGCGGCTGAGGGGGGCCGGGGCTGGGCCCCCTCCTTCCCACAGGGCACCCAGCCCCTGCTTCACCCCCCCCCCCTCGGAGGGCACCCGGCTGAGCAGGAGGGAGCCGCTGCCTCCGTCCCCTCCGAAATACCCGGGAAGGCAGAAGCAGGGATGGGGCGCGTGCCCCCAGCAGCCGAGCCCCCCGCGGCGGCAAGCAGAGCCCGAAGGTGAAGCGCGGGGCGAAGGGAGGCGAGGGGAGCCACGCCGCCATCACCTTCCCCCCGCCAAGGCTACTGGGGGGCCACGGGTTCCATCGCCGCAGCCGCAGCTTTCGGGTGGGATTTGGGGAAGGCACGGAGCCCTGACCGAAAGCGCCGGTTGTGCGGGGTGCGGCGCGCCCCTTCCTTTCCTTGCCCCGACGACGGAGGGAGAACCGTCCCGCGTCCGCATCCCACCCCAAACCACCGCCCGCGGCGGGACGAGCGCTCCTTGCAGGACCGTGTCCCAGAGCCGACGCTCCGCAAGACTTGGAAACTCAGCCCAGAAAAGCTTTCTGCAGCCCGAGCGAGGCTCTCCGAAAAATCACACCCCACGGAGGAACCGCCGGCCCATTTTCTAACGGGCCAAGCGAGAGCCGACGGAAACACCCTCAGCGGCCGGGAAGACATCAACCGCCCCAAGGAGCGCGGTGGGAGAAGCGCCGCCGTCCAGCCCGCTGCTGAATCACCGCAGGGTTTGCCGAACCGGCCGCCTAATTGCGAGGGCTTCGTTTCGGCGGGATTAAGCAGCGGTGCCTTCCGCAGGGGGAACGCCGGTTTTGCTGAAACAGGGATCCTTGGATCACGTTACAAGAGTTAAGCCCCCGCGACGGAGACGCCAAGCGCTTCCCCCTCCCCGGCCTTTCCTCGGTAATTCCTTCACAGCTCTAATGCCATTCTGAAAAAAAAAAAAAAAAATCTGTATTGCAGAGGAAATTTCTGCAGGGGCTTAATACCCTTTGCTGGCAGCATCTCCTGGGGCAGGGCTGGCTCTTCTGCATCTCCTCCTCCTCCTCAGCACCCCCCCGTGTCCCCCCAGTGCTGGACAGAGGGTGGGTGAGGTGGGACACGCGTCCCCTCTGCTACCAGCAGCCCTTTGCTTCTCTTTTAAGGCTGGAGAGGGGAAAAAAAGAAAGTTAAAAAAAAAAAAAAGGAGTGGGTAGCCCCAGGTACAAAACCCGTCACAGCGCTGGACACGGGCCGGTGCGCTTGAGCGGTCCGGATGTGTTTGCCGTCCAGCCACCACAGCCCCAACCGGGGCAGCTCCGCTTTTCCCTCTCACCAGAGGCCAGACACCACCAGGGAGGAACATTTCCCTGCCAGCCACCTCCTGCCCAGCTCCCTGCCACCAAAATCCTCTCTTCCGCAGGCCGGACGGGGAGGCAAAGCATCCCAGCGCCTCCATTAAAGCCCAGCAAGGGGAGATGCCCCCCAGAACTCCCCCCCAGCAAACTCAGCGCTCCGACGGAGAAAGGAAAGGAGCCAGCTCCCACCGCCGCCGAGGCAGAGCGAGAGGCTGTTTCCCTCAGGCTTACGAGGGAGATTTGATGATTTTGATCGTGCCTTCAGCTACGCGCAGCACCCCGATAATCCCCCGCGTGTTTTTGCAGGCTCGGGGCGCCTCAAAGCGCGGCTCGGGGAGCAGCCTCTGCGCCCAGCGCCGCGCTTTCCCGAGCAAACGCTGCTGCGGTGCCGGGAGAAGCGCGTGGAGGCAGAGCTCCGAGGGTAAGGTGCGAGGAGAAGGAAGAGAGACAGCCCTGCTTTCACCCCTGACCTTCCAAGGCTCCTCGAGTTCCTCAACGTTGCTTTTTTTTTTTTTTTTTTCCTACACAGGGAAACTGAGGCACGGGAAGCTGTGGGCACGCAGGGAGCGGGATGACGGGTCTTGATGAGATGGGGTGCCACAGAATTTCCAAGAGGGCCACGTCCCGCTGCTCAGCACTGGCCAGATTTTGCCTCGTGAAAGGGAAAGAGCAGAGATTTCAACGGTGCCAGAGCGGGCACCCCCCACCTCTCATCGCCCCCGTGCTGGGCTCTGGCTGTTTCCGAGAAAGGCAGGAGGCTGGTGCAGCGCTGGCATCGGAGCAGGAGGGCTTCTTCCCATTTTGGCTCCCTGAAGAGGAGCCTGCGGCTGCCTTCCTCCCCAGTAACGCGGAGGGCGTTAGAAATGCATCACGCGAGCGGGGCACAGGCGCTGTCGGCTCATTTCTCAGCAGGAGCCGGGTCACGGCAAGGATCTCAGGCAGAAGGGGCCAGCGACTCCAGGCTGCTCTGCCTCCGCCGGCCCTGGAGCAGAGGGATCTCCGGCAGGACCGCGACCCCCCGGCAGCGGGACGGGGCTGCGCGGCCGCTCGCAGCCAGCTGCCTGCTCACCCCCCAGCACAGCAGGCACACGAATAAATGGAGAGGAAACGGGGATTGCTCCTGCCTGCGTGCTGACTCCACTGCTGCTCTGCTAGGTCCGGAGGGAAAACTCCCCCTCTCTTCCCTTTTTCCTTTTTTTTTATTCTTGTTTTTCGTGCTGTTGAGCAAAGCAGGCAGGGCCATCCTCGCTCCCGGCGCAGGCGTTGCGCTCTCGCCAGCGAGCGTGGCACGGCCGCGGCCCGACAAAACGCCAGCGACGCCAAGGGAAGCTCTCGGGGCAGCGAGCCCCGCGGCAGCCCGACTCAGCCCCCGCAGCGCTGCGGGGGTACGCGGACGCGCTGCGGCAGCCGGGGGGCACGGGGAAGGCTGCAGCTCAGCTCGCCTCTCGGATGCAAAAGCGTGAGCCCCACACAGCTCTTCGCTGGGAAATCCCACTCCCTCACGCAGGGAGCGAGGGGTTTTGTTATTTTTTTGCCTGCACCAGGAGATGAAAGCGAGGAGGAGAAAGCCCCGAGGTGGCCACCAGCCCCTCTGCAAATTCTCCACAGCCAGGCAAGGAGAAAGAAATATGTATTTCCGTACCGTAACGCTGCGCAGGCGAAGCCGAGTGATTAAGAGCGAGTTACATTCTCGTCAGTGCAGAGAGGGGGGGAAAAAAAAAAAAAATTGATTTACAAGCAGTATTATGATAATCTCCTTCCTGCAGGAGGGAGGGTGGGCTCCACAATGCACTACCAGAGCCATCAAAGAAAATTTAGAGAGAGAGAGAGAGAGAGAGAGAGAGGGAGCGGGAGCGCAATTAAGTGGCCAGAGCTCAAATGAATCAAGATATGAGCAAGGGAAGAGTCCCGCTCCCTGCATTCCTCTGCTGGGGTTCCTCCGAGCTCTGCTTTCACCCAGGGCTGCTGGACTGATCCGATTTAAGAAAAACAAACAAAAGCAACCCCCTAAGTCCCTCAGAGCCAAAGGCGGTTTAGAGCGGCTAACCCAATAACTGCAGGCACAGAGCTCCTGCTGGCAGGGCAAAACCCAACAGAGAGAAAGCGCCGGGGTCCCGGCGAGCCCACCAGAGCCGCTGCCCCCCCCGCGCGCTGGGGACAGGGCGCGGGCTGGAGAAGGGGGCTGCGAGTCACATCCACCTCTCCCCATCCTCCCAGGTCCCGAGGAAAGGTTTAAAATTCCTCATCTCCTCGCCCTTTCCTTCGTTATCCTGAAGCCAGGCTGGAGGAGAGGGTGACGCGTGCCACCCCCAGTGGCATCACCCCACCCCACGCCACGCCGGGGACGTGTTCCTGCTGCGGGGAGGGAAATCTACGGTCCCTGCTAAATCATCACGCGGGTGCTGCATACAGCAAATCCTCTTTATTTCTCCCCCTGGCTCCCCCGAACATCCTCCTCCATCCCTGCCCAATCCCCAGTTCCAGGTAAACCTTTCAATTCCCAAATTTACTTTTCAGCCCCAAACCTTCCTATTTTTCCCCTCCCCACTTCTGTCTCACGCCCACGCTGCCGTTTATTCTCTCGCAAGCACAACTTTCCCCCAGCCTCCGAGGCTTTGATGAGCGCGTTTAAAAAGAGAGAAGATGACGCTCCGTTTGAAGGAAACGCTTTTCAAAGGCTGCCACAAAAATAGCTGATAGGCCTGACGTTTCCTAGTTTCCTTTCGCTCCTTGTAAACAAGGAAAGGAGGCTGCCGTGTCCCAGTTTAGCTGCCAGGGAGTTGCACTTCCCGGCTCCGAGAAGGAGGGCAGAAAGAAAATAAAGCTAGCAGGGACGCGGCGGCGCACAGATGGGGCTGCGCGGACAAGAGCCACGCGGAATGTGCCTCTGTCTCCTCCCGCGCGCGGAATCGTGTGCCTAGAGGTGTCCAGAGCTGCTCTGCTCACCGGGTATTTTCCTGGCTCTCACCTGCATCCCAGCTGGATGCCAGGCAGGGCGAGAAGCCAGCGTCCTCACTCATCTTTTCTCGCTACCCCGGCGGCTCCCAAGGGGATGGCAAACGCCGGCGCTGCTCCTCCCGGGAAGTCCCTCGCCCGCTCTGCAGCACGCAGCCTTCTCCTCTCCTGGTGGGAGCGGATCGTGCAGCCACGCCACGGCAATGCTGCCGCTCTGCGCGAGACCGAAGAGCGCCTCATCCGCATCCGGGCTGTTGCGGGATCCACAGGAAAGGACGGACCCACCTGCGTGCTGCTGAGCCACCCAGGCTCCCTCTGCCCTTCCCGGAGCAGAAGTTTTTCTCGCGCTGGTCCCCTCCCTCTGCGGGTTGAAGCTCCAGCAGCACAACAAATTTTCCTTCCCCAAAACGGCCGTGGTCTTCCATCTCCCCAGTAAGCACTGGAGCAAAGGAGACCCACTCCAGGGGAGTCTGCAGGTCTCAGGAGGGGAGAGGTGAGGAAGGGAGTCCCCAGAAGAGGACAAAGAAACCCCAAAACATTTGTTGAATTCCTCAAGGGACACGTTTCAGCCATCCCTAGCAAGATGCTAGCCCGGCGCAGCTGGAAACAGGCAGAGGAGCTGCGTGCCCTAACGCAGCCTCCCGAAAACCTTCAGCCTGTCCAGATGATTAAGGAGCCTCACGACGCTCGGTGGTGCCACAGCAGCTTCGTAGCAGCATCACGAGAGACTCGGATGGCCTAAACCCAAAGGGGACGACGCTGCGTCTGTAGGAAGGCGGCAGGATGTGACCGTCCACGGCCCAGTGATGGAGGAAGCCCAGACCAGTGCACTGGTGATAAAGAAGTAGATTTGCAGTCCAAAAAAAAAGCCAAGAGGTGCTCAAGAGCCTGGCAGGGAGAGGCCGAGCCCGTCTGTGGAAGGACCAGAGCGCTGCTCAAGGGCAAAGCTGCTTCTCTGGGAACAGGCATGGAGATTTGCTCCTTGCCTGGCTACTTCAAAGGGCTCAAATCACAGTAAATAAGCATGACTGTGCAAGAAGAAAGCAACTGGAATGAAAGACCTGATTGTGCTTTAGAGCAGCAGCCTGTCCTGGGAGCCTCCCTACACCGGAGGACGCGAGGAAGAAGTGAGTTTTTTCACCTCCTACCGCAGCCCAAGCAGCAAACCCTCCTGAAGCCAAGCCAGCTGGAGCCAGCAGCGCCAGCCCACGGCGGAGAGCGCTACGGAGAAGGGAAATCAGTTTCCAGACGAGGTGCTTGTGCTGTGCCCACAGAGCTCATAAAAAAGGATTAGCATGTTAACCACGTAATTAAACACAAAAAAAAACTTAGCAGGCGTCTTCAAAGGCAGGCAACAAAACCCAGAGGTCACACCGCAGCACTTGCTGTGCATCTGGTTTAATTACGGGGGCTCCTCCCAGGCACTGAATCTCTCCCAGCTGCTGGATTAGTCTTTTCACAAACTGCCTGGGCTTTACTTCACCTCCTCGTGCTACGGCTACAAGTGGATTTCACCCCCACTTCAACTGCCACAGCATTCCTCAAGCCAGTCGGGACGAGACAGCGGGTTTCAACCACAGCCAGCTGGCCCCAGAGAGACGTCCAACGTCTTCCCCAAGATGTGCCGGACCTGCAGGGTCACCCGTCTGGGTGTGTCCTCCTTCTTCCCCAAGAAACACCCAAAAAGCCTTAGGAACACCCACAGCCCTCCTGAGAGGAGCTGTCAGCAGCCAGCCAGCACAAAACCCTAAACTTGAGTGATTTGCAGCGCTGCCAGCAGCCCTGGAAAAGCTGGCCTGTTCAAGAACGACACAAACCCGTGCTGATCGCTTCTGGGTACCGGCCAGGGAGAAGTCTGCATCTAAAGCACCCTCCTGCCTCTGCTAAGAGCTCCAGAGGTGCCGGGTTCAGCTGCAGTGGGCTGAACGTGTCCGCCACGCGGGCAGGGCCGTGCAAGCCCTCACGGTAACTTTTAACGAACGGCTTTTCCCAAGGCGCTTACCAGCAGGTTTGCCACCCGCCTCCGTGAGCGCTGCTCAGCGGCATCCGCGCCGCTTCTTCCCTTCGCGCTGCCGCTCAAAACCCGCCAAACCCTGTGGGTGTGCAAGAACCTCGGTCGAGGGAAGAGCAAAAAAGCTCCCCCAAAGTCATGTTCCCAAAGGAGGACGGCGCTACCTCCAGCACGGTCTCCCTGGGCCACCCCCAGCTCCAGCCTTGCCCAGGAGCTCCCTGCGGACGCCGGCCGTCCTCAGCTGTCTGCTTTACTTTCCTGCAATTCTTCTCAAACAGGCAGACGCTGATAACGCGGCCACGTGCTGCTCCGCTCCGAGACAGAGGTGTGCATTTTTAGCCTCTGATGACAGTTTTGGCAGCAAAGAGCTGATGGGATTTGTTTGTTGGTTTGTTTTTTTGTTTTTTTCCTAAATCCCGAATTTCTTTCTGCAGCAAACAAGGGGGAAGGTCCTGGTTTACTTCATTAAAAAAAACTTCAAAGGCCACCCTGCACCTCCAATAGGTTCCCAGCCACCAGCAGCAGAGCAAAAACAGGCATGTTTAATTATTTAGGCATCTACGCCTGCACTCCCCCACCGATGCTGCCAACTCAACTTCTGCCAAGAAAGACGCTTCCCAGCAGGATCAGGTGCAAAAACGAATGCAGAGAGGCTGCGAACACTACCGAGGGAGCGAGAGCGCGGCAGGGCGGCTTCATCGCAGGGAGGCTGCGCGGCGGCAAGCCCATTCTCACCAGCACGGCACCCCGGCGCGGTGTGTAAGGAGGGTTGTAGGGCGGCAGCGACGGGAGCTGGCTGGAGCGGTGCGCGGCGCAGGCAAGCTCATGCAGGGGTTAGCGTTACAGCCGGTGGCCCCATCGCCCCACGCAAGGTACCTTGGAACAAACTACTTTGAAGTCTCAAATGCAGATAGGTCTTCTGCCCTGGGCTTGAGGCTAAACCGGCAAAATAAAATGAACAACAACAACAACAAAATAATCCTCTGTGATACGAGTAACGTCAGGTCATTTGTGCAATCTGTACAGCTCGCCCGGAGCGCCGAAGCACTCAGCGGCTTCCAGGTGGGGCAGAAGGTTGGTATTATTTAAGTGTTGCTAAAATGCTATCCCATTTCCAACCTCTTGCATTTTCCTTTCCATCACAACCGCAAAGACAAAAGCCCTCCTGACCTGCTGGTAGCAGGAAGAAAAGCAGTCTGTAATTTTATTCTGATGCGCTCCACTAATAGACAATTATTTAAAAACCTTTGCTTCTCCGGCGGAGACGCAGGAGCCAGGCAGCCTCGGCCTCCTCCTGAAGGGAGGGGACAGGACGAGACTCCAGCTTCGCAGGAACGATGAGTGACCGCACAGTCCCCATTGCAACGAAGAGCCCTGACAGATATCCAAATGACTGCCCAGCAACCTTCTTTAAGTGAGACAAACGAGACCATCTCTGAACTCATCTCTGTCAGAAGTGAAAATTTAGCATTTTCTGTTTAAACTGAGGACTCCGAGCAAGGAGACAAAACCTAACCAAACCTACTGGGAGCAGAAATGTCTTCAGATTCTACAGTGACAAAAGGGCCTGTGAAGATTTTTATGTTCTCCGCTCTGGAGGGACAGGAACCTGAATAGCTCCAGGCTAGCACGGGGAAACTGGGAAGGGAGACACGCTCGATTCATTTTCCTGCCCCAATTCCACGATCATAAACTCCCCAGCCATGGAAGTTGGCACGAACTGTTATTTTCAAATCCTTTCAGACTAACTCTCAGCTGGGAGCAGTAAAGATTTGGTTTGAAAACCTGGAGTTGTTACCACAACCTGCACGTTGTGCCACACGGATTTCCGAATCCTTCGCAAGGACAGCGGCTAGAGAAAGCCAGCGGGCTAAAAGCCTTTGCACCGGTTACGGATGGGTCCCAGCCCCTCGTTACACTGAGCCCAGCTGGGAGAACAGCTGAGCTAGGAAGCAAAAGGTAAAGGGCGTAAAAAAAAAAAAAAAAGAATGGGGTTTGTTGTGACCTTTCAGGGCGAGCCCCCGGCTAGCAGAGCCAGCCATCCTGACTTCCTGGCTAAGTCACTCCTCAAAATCGCATTTCCAGAGGCAGGCGGCCCTGGGGCGCGCAGCACAGGGAGCAGACCTCTCACACACACCCTGCTAGCGGAAGGTTTTGCTGTTAGTATTTGAAGCTGCGCTACAGGTTACTTGAGAAGAGATTAAAAAGAGAGGATGAGGTTTTTGGCTTTTTCTACTGAGAGCCCGTAAGTCAGGAGCATTTTTGCACTTATTATTCCCCAGAGAAGCTCAATGCTGCTTCCTTGCAAGGCCTGTAGGGACGGTTGCGACAGGCAGGCGGGGTTTTCCCTGTTCCTGGGGTCAGGAGGGTGGCAGACCCCTTCTAAGAGCACCCCTGTACGGCTTCGGTTAAGGTTCAGCAAGACCTCTGCATCCCCTCTGAAGAGCCAAGGCTGGGCTGTGGCAAATACAAACCAGGAGCCACCAGAAGCTGAAATTCTCTGCGCCCTACTTCAAAGCTAAGCAGCCGGGGAAAAACAAAGCCTAGATCAAACAATTTTATTATAACAACTTATGCAAAAGCTAACCCAAACGGAAGGGTTGTTTTGTCGTTGTTTATAAAGGGTTTCCTCAGGTGAGATACAAACTGGAGCCCTCCGATACCTTTTTAATAGTGTTGTGCTTGCTGTTGCCTCGGCTGGTGTTCTCGTTGTGCAATATATCCAGAGCTGTCTCTCTCTCCTTTAGCTTCAGCGCCTCAATTTCTGTCTTCAGCTCGTTCAGCTGCTCCTGCAGGTGCTTGCTTTTCTCCATGTACTCCACCCTACACACACAAAAGAGTCCTGGGTTAGCGCCGACCGGCTGCGCGTGGCGACGTGATTCCGCGGCAGCCGATAACGGAATGGGAACGGAAAAATCTTATCTTCACCACTTCCAGTGCGTGGAACTGACATAATTCGATTACAGCACACAGTAAACTACTCCAAGCAGTGATTTGTTCATTATTAAAGAGAAGATCCAGAGAGCTGACCCAAGAACCAAACTATAAGTTATGTTACTGTTAAAAAAAAAGCCGAACTAGAGCGGCCGGGTGTCGTTTTTAAGTCTCCCCATGTCCAAGGGGTGCTGCACCAGGATATATGTTCACATGACACAGTTTTAGTCTACAAGAGAGCAGTTTAAGCAGTGCTGCTTTACTCCCCTCTAAATCCCAGCTCACACTCAAAGGCACGAATCCTTCCAGTAAGTGAGGACCCTGATGTACTGACTTCTCCTGTTTTAGAGGGATTTAGCTCATAAACGTGTGGGAGCAAGCACTGCTCCCAAAATACCAGGTATCTTTTAGGCACACTGCATCCCTGGGAGAAAGAAAGGTCTCCCAAAAAAAAAGAAAGAAAAAAAAAAACAAACCAGCCATTTTCAGGACTCGGTCCTAACTGCTTTCCACGATGAAGCATCGAGCGGAGAAAAATCACACCACACCAGCCTCATACTCGTGATTAAACACCGAGACCCGGGTCAAAGTACCGGCAGACTGACAGGAACCTTCTGAGAGTGCCAAAATTTGTAGCAGCGTTTACGTCAGCACCCGAGGAAGGCGAACGGTCCCGGAGAAGTCAGCAAAAGCACGCTACTGCTTTCAGCACTTGGCAGAGCCAAGCTCTTCCCGCTTAGGAGAGTGGGATGACCTAGTTAGCAACCTGGGTACAGAACCAGGAATTATCCTGTTATTTTCAGCTTCTATCTTTTTCCGTCTGGCTTCAGGAAAAGTTTTTAACCTCTGTCTCCAGCACAGCGGTCTGGTTTTTCATAGGCAGGAGAGGGTGCGAACTAAACCACCCTCTGGGATCCAGCGGCGTTTCATTCCAGCCCCAGGAAGTTTTGGCCGGAGCGCTATGGCAGAGCCCTTCTAGCTTTGATCTACCACCCAATCAACGAACAAAGCACATTATTACTACAGAGATTAAAATCTGATCTGCTTTGATTTCTGCTAAACTTGTAATTTTGAAGGCTACACTCGCACCCTCAGGAAAACACAAGATCAAAGCTCATAATCACATCCAAACTTGCTTGCGCACATTTTTCACATATAAACATGACACAGATTCCAAGGAAAAGGCGTTGAAGCCCCAGCGCGGGACGTTAGCACCGACTGCAGCTATCTTTGCGTTCTCTGGGCACGCTGGAACTGCACAAGGGCTCGGTGCACCAGCAGTCAGACTGCTGTTAACTATTCCTACCAACAGGGACAGTTCAAGCCTTGAACAAGAGCCGGCGCTCGGCTGGATCATTATATTCACATTCAGCCCTGGCGTAATTCCTCCCCCTGCGACCGAGGCGCAAACCCCAGCCCCAGTCACATACTTCTCCTTCTCGATCTCCATGGACAGCCTCTTCATGTCCGTGTCCTTGAAGTCAAAGGAGAGGCTCTCGTTGATGAGGTTGAAGCTCGGCAGGTCGGTCGGCAGCGCTGTCGTACTTGAGTTCATGGGCTGCTAACGAGAGAGAATACAAATCAATCACTTTTGACAACACAAGTGCTCCTATAGCAAATGTTCATTAACACAGAGGTAAAATCAGAGCAACACCTAAGCACGCAGCACAAGGTGCTACTTCCTAACGCTGTCAGAAGGTCCTGATCTGCTACTCACACAGGTAACACCACACTTTTCCTGGAGCTGGGTGCGCTCTACTTTGTGGCGGCGCTGAACTGGAAGGATCTCATCATTACATGGGGAAAGGGAAGGGGCACGTGTGTTCCTGACATGACACTACTCTGAACCAGCCTCAAACTTTCTGGAGAGTAGATTACGCGGCTCTTTTTCAGCCGGTGATCTTTTAACACAGAAGATGGCAAGCACTCCAAAGAGCTGCAGGAGCGGAGCAGCACACCAGCCCAGCGTCCCAAGCACCAGATCAGCCTGAAGATCCTCTTGCTCCATTCCCAATTTGCTCCTCAAGTCAGAGCTATTGCTCCTCTGCAACCCCGCTCTTTGCAGTAGTAAAGAGGAGACAAAACCCTACCTACCTTCAAAATCTATTGACAAAACTTCGTGAAATCTAGGTTTTGTCACTGCTGTGCCAGCTGGACAGAAGCTGCCTCCTGGGAAACATCTGACAGCTATTTAACATTAAATTAAGTTTAAAAAGCGCAGGCTGTACATAGGGGCAACGCGAGACCCTTTACGACAGCAGAGTCCTCCGCAGCTCCCCCAAGTGTGAGCAGAGAAGAACGTAACCCCAAGGGTTAACGTGGGATGCAATGTCAGTAAGGTCCATGGAGATGCAGTGGGACATTTTTATCTTCACAGTAATTTACAGCAGCAAGTGGTTAGAAACCGCTGCTAGATTCAGCTGGAAATGCAGAGATTACACAGGGAATCACTTGTATCACACCTGAGCAGGTATTTGGGACTTTCTTCCTCCTGCAAAATGCTGTGATGTCCCCCACTGCCACGGGGCCTGGCCCTCAGATTTTATCTTCCCTTGACCCTTCTCTCAGTCAAAAATTCTGCCACACCTCTCCTAAACGAGCTCCTGATCAGCAGAGAAAAGCATCCTGACTCAAATCATCGCTCTGCTCTTGCAATAAATACGTTAGATGAGGTCACGAGCAGCGGCACGCGTCAGGGATGGCACAGCCGTTTCGGGCGGCAGACTGCGCGCGTGGATCCGAGTCGGAACCGCCGCCAGCGTGCTTAGCCCTCATTCTGGATACGAGAAATCCAGCCTGGCATCCGAAATGTCACCCACCTCCCTGCTAGATGCTCCTCCTTGCTTTAAGGGATTCCTATAATGAAAATAACGTCCCCAAACCAGCCTGGACTGCGGGACAGCAGGAGACGGTGCTGCGGAGAGAGGCTGCTCTGGCAGCACACACCCACAGCTGGTGGGATGGTTCTAGGGTACCTGCCCCAACAAAGGAGATCGTGAGCTTCGGCTGCCTCGCTCTTTCTTTCCCTCATTTCTCCTATTTGGGATACTCCAGGGATTGTTTACAGCTAGCTCCACTTCAACAAGAACCGCTAGCGCCGGGGCGGTGACAGATTTACTCCGCACAATAACCTGCCTCTTCCCTCACCGCCAGCCTGGAATTCACAAACAGCCAGGGCTCGTCCCCCGCTCGCTCTTCGGCTGGACGACTGAGAGGGACGACATTTCATTTATCCTGCAGAGGCAGAGCTGGAACGCAAACACCTAGCACAAGCATAAACAAGGCAGCGCCCGAAACGGCACCGCTTCGCCTGGCTGGAGTGTTACAGGTAAGTTAGGCTCACACGACAAGGAAAAACTATTTCTTACTCCTCTGCGATCGCTGCTAGCGCAGAACACGGCCGCGTTAATTCCGGAGTAGGCGCTGAAAGGGACAGCCGAGTACCTAAATTCCAGTCTCGAAGGAAAGGGGGACAGGGTTGCCAAAGCACTGAACTGATTCACACTTGCATCACACTGACATCCCAGTCCCTTCCCGTAACGCACACAGGCGTTCGCAAAGCCCTTCCCACGCGGGGTTCTACGATCGCTGCTGCGCAGGGGAGCCAGCAGCATCAGAAGCAGCCTGCTGGCCTTCAAACAACCTTTAGCATTTTTTTTTTTTTTCAGCACAAGCTTGTTGGGTTTTGTTTTTTTGTTTTTTTTTTTTTTAAAAAAAAAAAAAAAAACAACCAAAAAAACCCAGCAGCAGTAAGAGTCAGGCAGGAATTTCAGTGGCTGCAATCATTAAGCCCAGATGCCAATTTGTGTGGGTTACTACGGACGCTTCCTTGCCTTTCCTCGGCACCGCTCTTTCATGAAGCATCCGAAAATTGGTGGAGAAGTCAGAGAGCAGCAGCAGCGAGGAAGAATAAGGAAAGGGCAAAGAGCACGCTGAGGGCTTTCAGAGGCACGGGCTTAGCAACTGGAGCAAACCACCTCCCTGTCATTTGCAATAATCCCAGGCAAGTCTTTGCAGAAGGTGCAAGGGGGACTTGGGGTGTCACTGGGACACGGGATGATAAAGGGGACACGGGGGTTTTTCACTTCTGTGTTTCCTCACCTGGAACGAGCTGCACAACCCCGTTGCTGCATTAAAGCAATTTCCTGCAGTTAATAGAGGCAAGCGCCGCGCGGACAGCGGGCAGCCCTCCAGAGAGCAGAGCGAGCGAGGCGGTCGATGGGGAGGAAGCACAGAGCAAGCGGTGTCAGGAGGCTTCCCCCGCAGGGAGAGCTGCTCCTGTTGCTGCCTTTACCTCGCTGCTCAAGAACCTGGGCAAGCCCAAGCAGGCAGTTACTACTTGGGGAGGATCAGAGAAGAGATGACTGCCTTTAGTCTTGCCATGAGTGGTACCTGAAGGACAAGGAAGGAGGCAAAGAGCTGTTTCCAAGTCAGTAAAGGATGAATTGCTCTGCCAGCCCTGACAGTGGAGACTCAGATTCACGTCTTCTTTCTCATGCATCACCTACAGTCCCATCACAAAGGCAGCTTGGGCTTCAAGGACTAAAGAACCAGGAAGGAAGACTGGAAAGTTACAAGAAAGAAAAAAAAACTTAACTGTTTCTTGCCTTTTCTGCAACACATCGGTCCGCTCCCCGCTTCCTTTCCTGCTCTGGCTCCCTCAGAGGGAAGGCCTGCCTAGCTCTCAGTGCCAGGGGACAGCACAGCACAAGCACTGGGACCACAGGAAAGAACAAGCTCAGCGTTACACCCTCAGTAAGGAAGAGAGCAGTTGGAATCCTGCACTATTTGGCGGAGCTGCCACTCACCTGAGGGAGATGAGCCTCCCAACAGCAGCTTTCAGAACGGCTTCATCCCTTAGGCCACCCTGGGCTCCTTCCCTCCCTCAGGCTGCGCTGGCCCGCGGGTGCCCCTGCGCCGGGGGGGGCAGGCAGGCTCGCCCCAATCCAGCTCTTTGAAGTGGCGCGCAGGAACAGGATCTCAGCACATCTCAACTCCTCTGCCTTCGATCACGCAGGCAGCAGAGCGATGAAAGGGGCCACAGGGGAGGAAAAAAGCATGTCCCCTTCCCTCCCGGCACCGGCAGCCACGTCAGGAAGGCCAAGGCTCTTTAGGGAAGGGAGAGGACCAGCCCCATGTGTCTGGATGAAGTTCTGGGTGGATTGCCTCCAGGCAGACACAGCTGGAGGGGTGGAGCTGAGCTCCATGCAATGCTACAACATTCCTGCTAATGAGGCTTTAACTCCGCAGGCAGGAACACAGTCACACGGCCGCTCACCAGCACAGGCACGGGGATTTACGGAGAAGGGCTCTGGGATTCTGCCCGTTTGACTGAGGATGGACACAGCAACGCGAGGGAGCACAGACGTGTAAGTGCTGCTCAAACACCATCACTGATGTAGACACACAGCCGAGTTTCAACAAGGACACTCCACTCTGTGCACAAGTTAAACCCAGAATTAAAGAACTGGTGCAACTCAAACTTAGTGACCGTAAAATCAGAGCACCCCAAAGCTAAGCTTTATAAAGCACTGAGGCAGCTAGCACTCGATTGTCCCTCAGCTAAGAGCAGCTGACAATTTTCCATCACTGCCATTTCTAAAAGCTTCTGAACACTTTTGCAGGGAACTTCAGAGAACTGGGATGAAAAGTTACTTCTCAAGCCCTCTTCAACATCCTCCTCAAAAGTTTCCAGAGGAAGGAGGAAGGAGTCTGCAGGTACAAATTATAGCTTCAGTAGGAGACGGGTCGATAACTCCCACGTACGTCTGTTGAGTTTACTCCTGAAGCGATTGAGCTCTTCCCTCCTCAGGACAGCGAGGCAGCTGAACCAGCAGCCGTGGCAGGTGCGAGCTGCGGGGACGGGAGAACTTGATGGGTTTTGTAGGCCCTGCAGCACCATCAGAGAAGTTGAGGAAAGGAACTGCCAGACGGATCGGAGCAATGATTATAGAGTCTGGCATCTCAGTCGCCGGCAGCGACCGCGACCAGATGCTTCAGAGGAAGGTGAGAAATCCTCTTAATGGGCAATTATGGAATGATCTCCCTTCAAGGAAGTTTCTTCCCAGCACACTGAGGCACAGTGTCCAGTTTATGCTCAAAGAATGAATTTACAGGTTCTGAACAATGTTTGTCCCATCTAACAAGGACACCCTTAATTTCCTAAGCATTTAACCCTATTTTAAAGGCTATTGCCAAGCTGGAACACTCCTCGCATGCTAGCAAAGCGTGGCTCTGACACAGGTGTTAAATTGGCTTAAAATTTGCTGCCTTTAATGTCACCAGCAGCTCCCTTGCTCTTGTAGCATGAGGCAGGGTAGGTGGGGGAGGGAATAAAGAGCAAAGGGATCTTCTGCCGGACGGGGTGCCTGGATGAAAAAGGGCAAGCACGGCTGAGGGTTTCTGAACAGCTGCTAGGCAATGCAAGGAGACAGCTCACACCACTCCACCGAGGGGATGGAGACATGAGACTGCTCCAGGCTGCAGAGGAGGGCACATATACGGGCTGGGAACTGGTCAGATCGCTCTTACTGTGTAGGACGACTTGCTGGTGATCTCCAAAAGCTTCTGCTTGGCTCTCCGCTCAGACTCGCGAGCCTCCTGAAGGTCTTGCTTTAGCTGATCAGCCTCCTTCGCCCTACAAAGAAAAACAGCAAATGGCAAATATCAGCTTGAAGTTCAGAGGAACGAGAAGATGGAGAAGTAGGATTACAGTGTAGGTGTGGAATAGGTTGAGATTCTTCCCACAACAAGGCCTAAACTAAGAAATCACTTGAGCAAGGCTAACACCAGAACCTCTGACATGTGGGACGTTTTAATTAGGACAGAAATCCAAGCCATAGAAGGGCAGTTCTGACGCGGGCTCGGTGTGAGCATCACTGAGCGAGGCTAAGGGCTGGAGAAGCACGCTAAGACACCAGGATGCGGATAACAACGTCAAAAGTTAAGCTCAGACTTACAGCAGGAGAGGCAGTTTCCTGAGAAGCAAGCCTCTACCAACCATTATCTACTACATCCAAAAAGGAAAAAGCACCCAAGATGGGACAGCTTTGCCTGCTCGCAGGGCTCCACAATCCTAGAGTGAGTATTTACCCTTGAGGCTCAAGGACCTCCCACAAGGAGAAAGCCAAAGAAGGGAAGGACGCTCTCCCTGCTAGAGTGAAATTTGAGTGAAGACTTCACACGACAGAGCCCAAGGTAAGAAGAGAGGGACAAGAGTCACATTCATCCAAGCAGAAGGGCTGACACCAAGCAAGCTCTCACATGGAAAGGAGTAATCAGCCGGAAAGAAACAAGAATGATCTTTTACTTGCTCGCTACCAGAGGCGCCATGGGACCTGGGCTCTGGTATCAAGAGGATGGCAACACCAGTTCTAACAAGAAGCAAGGACTCCAGGAGCTAGGGAGACCTCAAGGCTAACCTGAAACAGAGACCTCGCAACTGGTAAGGAGAACTAAACAACTGAGAGGCAAATAGAGGAATAAAGAGAGAAGAGGGAATGTAGATGTACCACCCAGAAGAAAAAAAGACAACCCGAGTGTTATTAATGGTGTCAAATACTTTGGGGAACGCAGCGAGTGTTTGCAGAAATCACCCAAAAATAGAGCTGGCTTCCCCTGCTGCTGTCAGGGTGCGAGAGGCGCAGAAGGCAGAGTGCCAAGGACCGCGGTACTTTCTCCCCTGCTAGCTGAGGGTCTCTTTCCCTGCTGCTTTCACCACAGCACCTCTCCCAAAGGCGGCTTTAGAGAAGAGTCTCCAGCGCCAACCCAGGGAAAGATCAGGGCCACCGCTGCTCTGCCAGCACTGTTTGCTACTCATGAGCAGCCCAGCTGCGGCAAACAGCGAGACGGAGAGAAACCAGCTGGGCCTTGGGGCCATTTGCTGTGGTGCATGCACGGGAGACCAAGGGCTCGCTGCAAACCGTTGGATGGACTAACTCAAGGCAGGAGCCACTCGGCCAGCTAAGTCAGAAGGGGGTTGGAAAGCAAAGCAGAGGCAGCCACAAGGTTGTACCCTCTGACCTCCTCTCCGACTCCTCCGCCATTTTCAGTGCCAACATCTCTGCCTCTAGCACCTTCTGTTCCATCAGCCGCTTCTCCTCCTCCGTCCGGATGGCCGTGGCTTTGATGCGCTGCATCTCCTGTTCAGCCTCAGCTGCTTTCTGAGCCAGGAGCTTGGCCTCCTCCTCTGTGATCTGAGCCTTCTCAGCCAGCAAGTCTGCTGTCTCTTCAGACCTCATCTGGGAATTAAGGTACGTTAAGCCATTAAGCGCTCTGAACATCTCCCCAAATGTGCTTACAGCTCCCGGAGCAGGGCCCGGAGCCGCTTGCTCCGCACGGCTGCCACAGCCTATAGAGTCCCTCCCTTCCACAAAAGCCTGCAGCCTATGGCAGCCAAGACCTGGATGTGCCCAGGCTCTGTCCCAAATCATCCCCCTTTGCACTCCTCCCACAGCAGGCCGGCAGGATGAAAGCAACTCCATCCAGCCTCCTGATCGCTGCCTACCAGCAGCAGCTTGAGAATAGCTATAAGACAGTCATGGTGTGCTTCCTAAAATGCTTCGGCAATAGAAAAGAGGGAGGAACAGCTGCAGTGCCTCGGGAAACAACCTCCCGGAGACTTACCAGAGCCTCGTTAGCCATCGTCGCCTCTTCCTTTAACTGCATCAACCTTCTCTCCAGCTCATCCCTTGTCCTCTCAGCCTCTTCTCTCATTTGCTTCTCTCGGGCCAGGCGCTGCCGTTCCATCTAGGAAAGGGGGAAAGCGAGGGGAAATAGCACATTAGAAAGGCTTTCCATGGGATGAGTCACTACTCAGGGGATAGAGCACAGGGCTGCACTGCTGCCTCCTCTCCGCTTATCAGCAGGGGGAACTTCATGAAACAGGGGTGACCTGACGCACCCAGCCCCCTTGAAGAGTGCCATTCCCGAGACAATCTCGCATCCTCCGATCAGGCCGTTACCCACAGCACTGCCCCATCAGCCACCCAGAGGACATCACCCTCCTACGCTGACTCGCAGGGCGGACACTGACAAGTAGGGTCCCAAGAGCTCCAGCTACACCTAGCATTTCTTACGGCAAGCGGAACAGACAGCAGGACTGGGCTTAAGGGCAGGCTGAGGGCATCTTCAAAATATCAAATATAGACGCACCGCGAGGCAGGAGTTTGAAGGACGTGGATAGCTGCTACTTGTGATCAGACATTGAACCCAGCATGCTGGAAACTTCACCTCCACCCTTGTACAGGGGAGGTCACAAAGAACGCGACCACCGCTGTAAGTTCCCAGATACAATAAACTCTCTCCTCCAGCCCAGTTTGGAAACAGCAACGCTTCTCCTGGAGGGAAAGATCCAAGCTACGCCGAGACAACCCACCAGACTCTGCCAGCTCTTCCCAGAAGATGCTGAGAGCATTGTGCGGACAGAGCATACCCAACAACCGCTTCTCTGCTAGCCAAGCACCCAAAGGGAGCCATCGGGCTAATCAACACACCGGGTTCAAGCACTCCGGTACGACAGGGATGGGCGCACGATAAATATCCACACCGCAGCTCGGACGCGCAGCACTGCACAGGCCACCTGCCGGGTTTAATAAGGGAAGTCAGCGCGACAAGACATTCCTCTGCTCCTTGGACACCAACCGCGTTCCGAAAGCAGGACGCCCACTGCTTTAACGGCTTCGCTTCCTTCTGTTAAAGGTTTCCCTCATCAATTATCACTACTATCTGTATCCCGCTCAGGACTTCCATTAACGAGAATTCCTGATATGAAAGGACTATCTGGAACCAGTTAACAACTGTGGATCCCGGGCAAGGAGAAAGGGGCCAGCGGAACAGCACAGTGGCTAGCTCAGGAGGGCAGCCAACCCGAGCAGAAGCCTGACCTTTCCCGTAGAGCACGAGTGCTCTGGATTTGAGAGCTCACGCGAAGCAATAAGCTTCTGCTCATCTCCGTGCCCTCACCTCTCCCAGCAGCCCAGCTAAGCACAGCATCTCAGGTCTGGCTGGCGTTACCCAAACACATCAAAAACTCACAAGATTGTAAAACCCGTCCCTGAAGCCACCAGCACTTGGACACCATGCTGCTCCGTCCACGGAGGACTTTTTGCTCCACTAATGCCACTCCTTACTGACCAGAGGAATGCCCATGCTGAAGCAAGAAGCCCTCCTCCCCAGAGGAGCTGGCCTGGTTACCCTCCCAGTGACGCATGCCCTGTCCTCTCCTGCCACCCGACAAGCTACTGGGAGGAGAACCGCTCCAGGAGCTGCCTGCAAGACAAGCCACATCACATCTCCAGATCAGCTGAGCACCTCAACATCAAGTCCAGCACCATGCAGGCGCCTCCTTCGGCATGTTCAAATCCATTAACTTAGCAGTCCTTTGAGCACAAGACCCTCCTGGGTGCAAGCGACCGCTCAGGTTTCTTCTGCTGCTATCTAGCGGCTTTATTGCAAAGGGACATTGATATTCTAAGCACCGCTACTCAGATTAGCTGTGCGGGTTTCAGTGAGTAGAAAAGGTCTACGAGCAGAAAACAATGATTCATACAATCCAATTTGCTGATATATGCTCATCGGCTACACGCTGCTGCCTCCAAAGAGCCGTTTTCACCGCCCGGCCTGACCTGCGGCAGATAAAGGAGGCCAGCACCAAATTAGCATGCAGGCTGCACGCTCCGAAATGTTGGCGTGCATTCCATCACCATGTAATTAGAAAACGAGGCGAAGAACTACGGCAAAGCACAGCTCCCCCTCACAGCCCCGGCTTTAATTACAAGCAGCTACCCCAACACCCTACGTCTTTCCAGCTACGGAGCCCAGGCATAAAACGAAGCCGGGAAGATGCACACACATTTGTGGGACACTCAGATCAGCTCTTCCCTCCCGTCCTCCTGGTTTTGTTCCCGAGGGAGGGGGCTGGACTCGGGCTGCCAAGCTGCCATCAACCTGCAGAGCCAAGCCGAGAATGACCGGCGAGGTGGGAGCAGGCTACTAAAGAGAGATGTTCAGCTGGACCGTCCCTCAAAGCTGTTCCATGTGCTTGATGCCATTCTGGAGACTGTTCCCTCCCAAGTTCATTTGCATCTCTGATTGTGGCTCACCATCTAGTTAAACGAGATGTCTCTCACCTGCTTCCTGGCTTTCTCCTCCCTGGCCTGTGCCTTCATCTGCTGGACCTCCAGCGAGTCCGCCTTTCTCCTCCTCATGAAGAGGTCGTGGTTTCCAATACACAGCTGAAGAATCTATTCCAGTCAAGGGTGAAGAGCGGAGAGAAACAGCTGTACACACGATGACGATGAGGTAGTTTGTATTCTTGACACACAAAAACGCTAGAATTGCTTTGGTTTGGTGCTTCTAAGTGCTTCCACCCACCGATCTCAAACCCTAGGAGCTCTCATACCCGTATGAGGGGCAGGGAGCCAAGGCACAGCCCAAGTCCCACACCAAACACCGGCTCCTGGGCTAGAGCTCTCTGCAGCTCTTTGCAAAGACCAGGTTTTTGTTTTCTGTGCAGCCAGCACAGCACGGTTCTGGCAAATTTTATACCAGCCCAAAAAAGGTGTTAGGCCAAATAATGAAACAAAGAATTCTACAGCTTCAGCCGGCTCCCTGGTTCTCTCTGCTCCCTTTCTTTAGGTTCAAGATGAACTTGCCCCTTCTAGCCCCACTCCCTATGGCACATGAAGCACCAGACAGCCTATAACCAGAAGAGCAAAGTTCCCCCTCCCTCTCTCGTAAGGATGGGGAAAAATATCCCCCTCTGCCTTCTGCAGGTCCCTTGTGCGACCTAACACAGTGTGTAGCTGCTACAGAATCTGGATCAAAGCTTCTCCAGCTACCAAACCCAGAACACAAGCTAAAGCTGGGCTCTAACAGATGCTGAACAGAACAGCTCAACGCAGCTCCCTCCATCCTTGTACGAGGAGTGTGTCCTCAGAGGGGACTGGCCTTGGAAAAAAACAGGACTGCGACTCTGATAACGCTACATCCCAAAACAGAGAGACCTACGTGACAGGGAAGAATGGAAAAGATCCGCAGGAGAAAGCGGATCTGGAGCAAAGATGGGGGTGACAAGAAAGTTTTACTTACTAAGTGCTTCCACCATGCAGGTCAGCTGTAACCCGAGAGCTCAGAAAGGGAGCACAAAAACAGGAAAGGGGGGAGAGGTTCTGTGAAGGAGCTTGACTTGGGCTTCCCCCGTCTCTTCGAGAGGCTACGAGCGAGTAGTAACTGCTATATCGAATCACATCTACAGTCCAGCCAGGCCAGCACGCTCCCTCCGACTGGAAAAGCCCCAAAACATTGTCTCGTACTGCCGGCAGAAACTACTGCTGCAGGCAATAAAAACCGTTCTGTCTGTAGACTTACCAGCTTATTCACACGCAGCTTTGATGAATTGAATTTGAAAACATCAATCTTTTTGTCCAACGGCTTAATCGTAAACTGAAAAGGAAAAAATAAAGAGCGAGAGAGTTATCAGAGAGTGGTGCATTTAATAAAAGCACAACTATAAAAGTCTTACTGAAAGCTCTGGCTCGGAGGAGGTCAGCAGTGCCAGACAAACACGTCTGAGCGCCGTCCCCGTGGCCGTTAGCCAAGCAAGAGAACTGGTATCAAAAGCAACCAAGGAGACAACTGTTCCTCCAGTTGGAAAAATGTGAGTGCCACAGACGCAAGGAGAGCGCTGTCTACCCACAGGCTGCAACGCCAGCAGCCGGCGTCCTCTGCAGAGCACCTTGCAGAGGGCAGAGACAGCTCAGCACCTCCCGAGGCAAGATGCCGCTCTCCCGGCAGCTGCAGAGAACGGAGAAGGTACAGCAGGAACTCATGACACTTCTGAAGGGAGGAAGAAGCAGCTCAGCTACCTGATGGATGGGCAGGAGGGCTGCACTAGGAACACAGAAACAGGAGCCGCTGTGCTTCCTGTTGATACCTCCACTGGCTTCCCAAAGGGATTTTCCATGCATTTTGTTCCCTGGAAGTCAGTTGTGTCACAAGACTGCCCCGCAATTAAAAGGAGTACTCCCTTGCTCTGACTTTTACTTCCACTCTCTGTGCCAAGCGAACAGCTCTAACCACGGCCTGGGTTTACCCTCTCCACAGAGCCTTCCCACAGCGGCATCGCCAGACTCGAGAGCTTCCGTAAACAGCCCCAGACAGAAGACTCTGAACTAGCCAAAGGGTACTTGAAGAGATGGAGTGCTCCGCAACACCGCATCTTTTAGAAGGCATGCCTATATTCCATCACTCCCCCACGCGCTACACAAACAGCCGCTGCAGAGACAGCGCCGGGGCAGGCAGCCGGTGTCCATTAAAGCAGGTCTATTTGTCAACACGCCGTACCGCCTGGAAAGGGCTCAGCGAACCCGCCCTGGCAGCGTTTGCTTTTGTCAGTTTAAGAGCCAAGCTTTTAAGACTCTCACACAGGCAGACGTGCGTGAACGTCCCTGGAGTGGGGCTCCGGCAGAACCCCCAGCAGTCAGGGGGGAATTTCAGCTCCACGTAAACGGTCAGTCTTCGTTAGGACGGATTAGACCCCTCCGCTGCGTCGATGGAGCTGTCATAGCCAGCTATTAGGCTTGTTTACTATCACGTCAGGTCTACTTGTGGTCATCTGATCACACAGCTGATTGACCTGATGGAAGGTGTCAGTCTTTTCCCCCAAGAGAAAGCTCTATTACAGCCTCGTGTCGAGGCCTGGTTACGCAGGCGTCAATCCCCAGATTTCTGAGGCGAGGCCCGATCGGACAGCTTCCGCTGCGCTCAGCTGGCACGGGCAGGAAAGCCTGCGAAAGTCACTGAGCGCCGGGCTGTTTGCAGCGTTGTGAAGCTCTATTTTTAGGGAGCAAAACAAGCAAAGCAAATACCAGCATGGCCTTACTACTTATAAAACTTTACAAGACACGTAATAAATGCAGCTGATGAGAAACCTTTAGCTTTTACCCTGATCGATACCATGTTTAGATGAGAAAACAATTTTTAATTAAGAAGTTAATTTTCTTCCTTACCATAAAGGCAGCCAGTTTTCTCTGAGCAGCTCTCACAGACTGAAAATTGAGCAGATCAGCTCCCCCTCCACAGCCAATTTCACTGCTATGCTCAACTGGGTTTGGTGGCCAGTGATTCAGAAGATTCATATTAATGCTCTGGATTAAATAAATATCTATCCAACAGCAGGCTTAAATTACTCCACTTCCTAAAAAGATTGCAGCTGCTACGCCAAGCCCAGCAGCCTGAGAACTCGAGGTGATGTAACGATGTGGCAAGAGGCAGGAGCTCTCTCACCAGGAGTGCATCTCGCTGTATTTCACGACAGCGTACGCGCGCACGGTAAGATATACTGTAATACCTACAGCGCAGAGCTCGACGGCTGAACTCCTGTGCTTGTCTTTGCTAAGCACATCAACAGCAATTTTGGTCTTGGGAAAAAAATGACAGAGGGTTTGAACGTACTCTGAAACCAGCTCCCAGCTGACCCCTTGTACGCCCACTCCTGAACGTTTCCAGAAAGACTTGGAATTAAGGTTTCAATCGGAGAAGCTGAGCGGCACTTAGCTAAGCTGGTGATAGCAAGCACAGCAGACAGAGAAGCTAAGTGAAATAATTTTAAATTGCAATTGTGTTCTTACTGCTCTCAGGGAAGAGGGCAGACATATCCGTACCTCTTTGTCGCTGTATGAGATATTCCGGATCTCATTCCACGGGAAGGAGATTTTGGGCGTCAACCTGTTGTCTGGGTCATAAATGTGAAGACCCAAGGCGTCAACTCCGAGGAGCAGTTCAGTGCCCTTTTTATTCTACGTGAGGAAAGAAAAGAGCAGATAATCATTTTCTTCAACTTGGAGGGTCTGACATGAACCACTGTCAGCTTCACCAACCAGCCCTGAGCAGTGACCCACCAACATTGCCTGTTTAAAGGGATTCTGCTTCCTGGGAGCTGGCAGCAGGGACTTTCACCACCGCACCATAGCCATCTCCCAGGTCTCCTGGCTCTCCAAGGCTCCACTCATCCAATCTCACAGCAACACAAAAGATGAAGACTATTACAAGAGCTATGTCGCCAAAAAAACACGACCCACAACCTGCACTCACCCTAATCGCAAAATAGTTCACTCCGTACATCTCCAAGTCCTGAGCTATCTTCAAATACTCCATTTCAGCTTCATCTCTGTTAGAGAAAAAAAAAAATAAAATAGAGGCCAGCATTACGATGTTTGGTAGGATCAGAGAGAGGGAGATGGCTGCTCTTTCTGATCCTAAGCACACACAAGGCTTTAAAGCCTGGCCCGTCTCTATCGCACAGGTCAGGCCTGTCTTTGCTGGCAGGATCAATAAAGCCCAACAGCAAATCCCACTCTGCAGCTTGCCAGCATCTTAATGGCTGCTGACAGCGGCCGAGGGAGATGCCGCACTTCAAGCCTTCCTTCATCCATCCCCCAGTCCCTTAAGCATACACAGGAAATCCCTGGCCAGGAGGCCCCCATTCCAGATCCCCCTGACTTCAGGCTTGTCCCCCACAAGGAGTGTTGTACCACCCGAGGCAGCAGCAGACCTCCTCGGTCTTGAAGCCCCATTTCTTTTCCTGGCCCAAAATGCACCCTGACCCCCTAGGCTGCCTTTCCCCCTGCCCCTCGGCAGCCCACCCCTCATTGAGCACCAGTCCTACATTCTCTGGAGGACCCCATCAGCGACCAGGGGACGGCAGGGCACGTTCAGAGCAAAGAAAGCCCTTTGCCCTTCGTGACTCCGCTCCAGAGGTGTGCTGGATTAACTCATCCATCGCTCACCCAAGCTCCTCAAACCCTCGTGACTCTCCAGGTGAGGGCACTGGCCCCAACCCACCCGTTCAGCACACACTGACCTGGCTCTGCCTCGGTGCTCTGCGTACCAGGCTGTTATCCGTTCCTCCCACATCTCTGGAGTCATCTGGTACAGGTTTATTACCTGAGACACAAGAGGGGACAGAGACCAGGTCACGCTGCCGCTCTTGTCCTGCAGAAACACCTCAGCCCCCCAGCAACCCCTCCCCAGCCCCACATCCGACCTCACGACAGGTTAACTCTCAGCCTCAGCCCCGCAACCTGCGATCGCCCAGTGCGCGCTCAACCCCCTCAAGCAGGCAGCACAGGCAAGCCATCCCCCAGCCACTGCAGGCAGAATGAAACCATGAAAAGAAAACATTTGCTTCCGTTCTTATTAAAATATGCAGGAAAGAGATTTAAATCTCCTCCCTCAATACACCTTTATGGATTGTTTGCCTTGGTAAGGAAGCCCAAGAAAAGCAAAGCAGGGTGCACCCCGCAGGGAGCCCCCCAGAGACCTTCTCTGCGCAGGGCTCTGTTCCACCAAACACCACCAGGCTTGGAAACCTACTCCTCCGCTCGGCCGAGCTCCTTACCCGCTTTGGAAGCAGCTCCTCTTGTGCCAAGAAGCCTCTCTTGTGGACGTTGGGATCGTAATCGCCGTACTGGAAAGAAGCACAGACACCGTGCCCGCCCCACGGTAACCAAACAGGCAAGTACAAACCCTGCACCCTTACGCATCCACCCCTTGGGGAGAGAGCAAACGCAGCCTGCGTACACCCTTCACACCACAACCTGTGAGAGCAGAGCACATCTGCCGCGCGGTAAATGTAATAACCGTGTTTTCTTTGTCATTTGATTGCTAATAGAAACTAACACCCTCCTTCTACTCACGCAGCAGAGGGGGAAGCAGAACAAAACTTCCCACCATCAGCTGACACCCGCCATCAGTCCACCAGTTGGACCAGAAGATGTTGTAGGTCCATAATTACTCTAATTACCATGCCCAGAAAACCCTTTTTCCAATGCAGGGAAAGACTCAGGCCATAGCTGAGAGGTCCTTGCCCTCCCATCTGTACTGGGACAGGGAGCCAAGATACAAAGACTGTTGCCAAAGCCCGATCGACACCAGCAATCTGGTGAGGCAGCCGGCGGTTTCTCTGTTGCTGCTCACCATCCTAATGAACAAATATAAAAAAAAAAACCAAACCAAACAAAAAATAAAAAATTACAGGAGTTTGACAGACTCCTCAGGCAGGCGTCAGCTTTTCTGCCAGAGGGTCTGTTGCTCAACTGGGTCACAGAATCCAATTCTGATTTGTTAAGAGCACCCAGTAATTACCAGCATTTGTTTAGATTTACATCTTTTTGAGCAGCACATAAAGTGTCTGAGAAATAAAACTATTAACAGATTGAAAAGCTGAGTCTCCCTGCAGCGCACGTGAAAATGAATTTACCTTCTGTACAGCTTAAGAGGGCAGGAAACCGCCAAATAACCTAGCAAGTTCAAGAGAAGAGGACGACGGAGGTGAGGCACGTACATGAAATGCTGCGATTTTAATTCACCTGGCGACCAGGACTTCTGCAGCGACACCGCCCAGCGACACGAGACGCGGCGAGGTTTGCTCGAGTTGCTCATTTTGCAAGGGAGACAGCCCCTTCCCTCCCCACACTTCAGCTCAGAAAGTACAAAACGGTGACCATTTTTAAAGCCAAACCAAGGCACACATGGTGGTCACGGAATAAGGCAGGAAGCTTTCCGTATCAGCCTCCTTTTAACGACAGAATGATCGCGTCGTACGCTAAAACCAGAGCTCAGCATCAAAAGCCTACATGTAAATCCTCTCCGCAGCCCGGCCAGCGTTTCGTAGCCGACAAGCGGGGATTAAAGACGCAAATATTGATTTGGAGCCGATGCAGATGCGAAGGAGGCATGCAACAATCAACTCTGACTCAGGCTTCAATTAATATAACACGACCGCCGCGGATTTCATCCGGGAGGGTGCTGAGCAGCGGCAATTGTCTGTTTTCCAAGGTCTACAGATGCTTGGAGCTCCTGAGAAAGCGGCGCATTGCAGGTACGCGTCCCTTGAACCCACATCAAAAGGAACAGCAATAAAGACGTGGCACTGGCAAAGGAAACAACTCCAATAACCTTGGAGAGGCAGGAAATAAATCATTTTTAGGTGATGAAAATAAGAGCAAATAGGATTAACGCGATTATTTTCTGCTGTGATCTACCGTGGAGATCCAAGACTAAGTATGGATTATGTGATTTTCATGTGGTGAAAAATATTGCCATGTCCCAGAGGAATATTTGTACCGAGAGGGAGTCTGGATGAGAACATTAATTATTCACAAGTCAAAAACCAACAAATGGCTTAAGTATTGCAGTGTATGTTGGCTCAAACGATTTGGCAAACATACTTTCAAAGACCTTTTCAATTAAATCATTACTTCAACACTGTCATGGAATTTCAGCTCCCGTTAATTGAACTACACAATTAATACTCATGGCTACAGATGGAAGTTGCCTTTACCTCATTCAGACGCCTGGCTTACGTCGTCCTGGATAAACACAGGCACGCTCAACTTCTAACTACTCACACCAAATATTGTTTGTTTGGGGGAAGAAAAAAAAAAAAAAACCACAAAAATAAGAGAGCCCTTTGCTAGTGCTACAAAATTTGAAGTGCTGAGAGGGCTACAGCATGGCAACGATCTACATCCAAGGCGCAGGACGCGGAAGAACCTCGCGGACGCTACCGTTCTCTGCATTTTTCAGTAGATTCCATGTCTCTCCCAGCTACTTAAAACCTGAACCGCCTCCAACATCTGAAAGCAGTGTGGGTGGTTTGAATGCAGGGCTAGAGGGGAAAACACATAGTAATTCCCCAAATGAACACAATGATATAGAAATAAATAAGCTTTTATTTTTATGACCCACACGCTTACTCTGTTATTGCGGGTAGGTGTGCAACAGCACCGCGAGCCGACGTGGCTGTCAATCAAATAGCTGCAAACACACCGCGATGTCAGGCTATTACGCCCCTAATCAGGCAAATCAGCACGTTATTAGCAGAATTACTGCGCTCAGTGGCCGCTTTCTTGTCGAGAAAGGACATCATTATCCTATTTAACTGGAAGGAGATGACCTGCAACATCTTTCTTCCCAGCTCCGTAGTGAAGACGTGCTTTCAGCTTTCTCCTTCGCTGAGGAAAAAAAAAAACTAATAAAAAAAAAAAAGCAGAAGGGGAAACCCAGCTCAGAGGCTGGCCTAGCCTGGAGCGGCAGCGAGGAAAAGCCATGGCCGGTGCAGACATGAAAGCACGCTAGCAAAGATCAGAAAAGGCATCCCTCTTCCACCTTCTCACCACCTCTGTGCAGAATCAAGATGTGCAAGGTCAGGAGAACGGCTCCAACTTCGGCTGACCTCCTCCAGACGACCGAGCGTCGAGCACATCAGGGGTGCTACCGAGCGCAAGGTCAGCGGCCACGTTGCAACAAGAGAAAGGGGACGGCACAACGGTCTCGTCCCAAATCACAGCCTGTTCCCGAGCGCGCGAGCAGAAGCTGTCACGGCCAAGAGTTAATAAGCGCTCAATATTTACCCTCTGGTTTATTCATTTTGGCAGGAAAAGTCATCCCCCACGTATCCTCAGCTCAGCAGGTCAATGGAGAAAAAGCCAATCAAGTGTTTACTCATGCACCCTAATAAGAGTGATGAATGTTTCACACAAATAGAAACATGTCTAAAAGCAACTCATCTTTCCCTGGCTGATAAGTCTCTCCAAAATACGGTTTCATCAATACTCTGACTGAGGAGAAAACATCTTTTTCCAGTAAATTCAAACATTCATCAAAGAACACCACTGCACTCCGACAAACCAAGCGTGGACTAAGGGGTTCTGAGGAGGATTATACGGCAACCCGGAAAAAGCCACGGTGAAACGCTGAGGACTGGGCTCTGTTTCCAGCCAGCCCGGATCAGACCCTGTTTTCAGGCAACAGAGCCAAATCCCCGCTCCTGCGCTGTCAGCTCCAGTGGTCCCACAGACCACGGAGCTACCCTGCCTGCTCCTTCTACAACTGCCCAACGTCGCGCTCCTCCACGACAGGCAGACGGGCCAGAGGCAGGGCACGGCCACCCGCCTGCAGTCCCGCCAGCCGGAACGCCTCCCCGCATCGCGTCCGGAGTCAGAGCCGACCACAACCACCAGGCCACAGCCATAACGTAGGCAGGCTGCAATCAGACTCGGGTCACTCCTTCTCCAAAGTCATTATCTTTGCACACATGAAGTGGAGATTAGCTAGAAGAGTTGTTAATTGAGCAGCGGTACATGTTGTGCACGTACAGGGATAAATTACGTCCTCTCCTGCAAGCACGTCTCCACTGCTGAACCTGGGCTGCTCCCGCTGTCCCAGGAGTCCCTCTGCTGGGGGCTGCTGCAAGCCGGCCAAGGCTGCACGCTCCAGACTGGAAAACAGCGTTTGTTTCAATAAATCCTCAGCAAAACACACTGACTCTGGGTCCAGAGCGGAATTCAGCCAAGGAACGAGGGGAGTTTAGTGGTCATTGACTTCTTCCTCTGCCTAACGAGGCCAAACATCCGACATCAAACCCAGGATAAAGGGAGAAGCGAGAAAGAGCCCTTTGACACCGCAATAACATTAACGTGGCACGCTGCGGCACTCAAAATAAAATAGTTATCACACTGACAAGCATTCTGGGGAAGCAGCGGAGCTGTGAGTCCCACGGCTGGTTTGCCTCTGGCTACAACGGCAAGAGCAGGGAGGAGATCCAAAAAGGCACGGGCTTGGGGAATTCACCTGCTCCAGCCGTAAGCCACACTTGAGCAGGCACTGCAGCTGATAAGCTGAGCGCTTGCTAAAGAGTCCTGGAAAGAGAAAGCAAAAATCTGTCTAACGTCTTGAAGGCAGCCAGGAACCAGCAGCGCGGAAAAGGGAATGTTGCTGGTGTAGGCCCCTCGCTTCCCACGGTTTAACAACTTCCCCTGCGTTCCCCTTCCTCGGGAAGCAGGTACATCGCAAAGCGCCTCGCTCCCCAGGAGCAACGCTAACCCATCACCAACATCAGCAGGCCCCCAGAAAATTCCCCTGCGCCCACCTTGGCTTGGACGGCGTAGGAGGCCAGCAGGACGGAAGCTTCAGGAGGACAGTAGATCTTCTCATCCAAAATCTGCTTCTTCACCTGTCCGTAACAAAAAAGGACACAGAACAGACATTTAGTGGAGCAGTGCAAAGCATGACTGTCACGGCAGATGGCTGCAGTTTGTTTTAAGTCGAGCTGTCAACCACTCAGTTAACAATTTTCCTAACACTAATTACAATTCAGGCCCAGGAAGCCTCTGGTGGCTCAGAAGGGAAAGGCTCAGGCTTTCACAGGCCACCTTTTTCAGACAGGTTTGCTAAATTTATACGTGGAAAATGACAGAACCTATATCCCATTGCTAAAGGCAAGGGGAAGAAAAGAAAGGATTATGTGTAAACACAGAGATAAAACGATAAAACCTCTTAAGGCACAAGCTATGGATTGATATGACATCTATACACAACACTAAATTTAAAAAAAAAACAACTTTGCAGCCGAGTCTCTGAGCACTCAAAGGTTTTGCTCTGGGATATTCAGGCCTCATTATGAGTCAGTGCTCCCCTCCGCTCAGGACTCCTTCCTCCAGTCCCCCCGGCAGCCAGGAGAGCTGCGGGTCACCTCCGTGGCAGTGCTTTTAGCAGCAGGCAAAGCCCCGCGCGCGCTCCCAGGAGAGCCAACGCGCAGTTCCCAAAAGTCACGGCTTTAGGTTTCCTGGCTTCTGTGCATTAAAAAATTAAACCTGTCATGTTCGATATTTTTTGGTTTTGCACACTTAATTTTCCTGAATAAAGATAGGGAAAAAAAGCGTACTGTTTCCTGGGAGCCTTCAATGGATTGTCACAGAGATGCAGTAACATCAATTTGAATTTATAACATGCTTTGAGTCCTCAAACTCGGTTACAACATAATCACAGAAGATATTCTCCTACATGAAGATAAAAACTGGAGGGTTTGCAAGCTTCTGCGTGTTGCCATTTCCCAGACGCATTACAGGAGCCAAGGCTCCTCTCATCATCAGGAATCCTAGCAGAAAAGTCACGGTCTGCATTTATAAAATGCAGCTTTAAACTGCTTTTCCTCCCCGATTTGCCTTTTCAAAGATGCCAACAGCATTTTTCCTCATCAAGGGTAAAGCCCATGGCAAATCGGACATTTAAAAATAGCCCTGCTGCACAAGACGGACCTGGGAAATTAACAGCAACATTTTGCATTTAGAAGTCCTTTGGCTCTGCAGAACAGAGATGAACCTGGAAGAGCGAGGAGCACCAAGAAGCTGGTGAGCTCGCTCCGATATCCATCTGAAAGGGCAGGGCACGCTGAAATCCGCAGTGATATCTGCAAGAGCACTCAGACCCAGGTTGCCTCCACTTTGGTGTAACAAACAGAAGAATGAGTGGCTTTTTCAGATATTTATAGTTGATTTATTTTAGAAACTTCAAATTAACACCACAGAACAGTTGAAACATCCCAGTAAGTTACCGAAGGGTCTCACTAGGACAACTCTACTGCTTGCAACAGTAGCTGATGCAATGCTTCATAAGAAATAGTTTCAGAAAATTGATCTTGTCTGAAAGAGCTCCTGTGATCGAAGCTCTTCGTTACCAGCTACACAGCACTGCTACATCATCTGAGCCAATTTTTCAGGGCACAAAGTTTTGAAGTGCACTTTAAATAAAAAAAGAAAACAGCCTGCAGATGTGTTTACTAGTTTCCAAATGCTTAACATTAAGGGCATGAGTTACTGGGGCAGGTGGGACTCCTTAGATTTCCCCTTCTCCTCTGCTTCTGCCATCAGTTTCTGATGGAGCTGGGCTGGGATTTTCTTCTGCTCCAGTTATTTGAAGGCTGTTTCGCAAAGAGGTGAACATCGCCGTGCAGCGCGAACACGGAACAGGTTGGCTGCAGTCTGTTCACGAGGATGAAATTCCCCTGCTTCACATAACGACGCTACCATGTACGCAGGCCATCCCTCAGCACCGCCGATACCCACACCTGGCAGAGAGGGAGACTCCAAGGCTGCGCGTGTCGCTCAAGCTCACATCTGACAGATTCATTACCCCCAGCTACCACACAGTAATATCACAAATCACCTCATCGCTCCTGACAGTCGGTTTACGAGGTCTGCGAGCCTGGGCATCTGTGACTGCCTCATCCAGACAAACCACCTTTGACCTATCTTAAGAAGTTTTTGTTGTTGAGGACAACTCCCTTCGGAGAGGCGTGAACATAACGATGAGGATCCAAACTCTGCTGACCAACTTTCTGACCCTGGAACCTTCTTGAGCTCATCCTGGCTCCTTCTCCCTCGGGCTGGAAAACGGCATACTGACAAAGCTCCTACCTGCAGGAAGAACAAGTGCTGTGTGATCTCCTGGACCAGTTCCTCCTCCGCGTTCTCAGGATAGAATTTGGCCAGGAAGTGAAAGGTGACGGGCTCCTCTGTGGGAACATCGTGATCTAGAACCTGTGGGATACAAGAGCCATTCAGCTACTCCTTCCAGCTTCTTCAGCACTCTGCCTCCTGGAGCCAAGACACAGCTCCCTTCTGTTCAGATCAGCACATCTTTTGTCAACCATTTTAGACATCTAGAACAGAGGAACCAACCTAAGTAGTTCAGAAACCATAATCAAAAACAGAGAACAAACACTTCTGACACTCATAACTATGCAAGAAAACAAACAAGGCAGAAACAAACAGCATGCAAAATGAGACAGCGAAGGTTGATCCTGATCTGCTGTGCGCGCATTGCCTCTCCGGAACCTCGCGGAGCCATGCTGTATCCTGCTCTGCCACCACCCGACCTTCTTGTTGCTTCCCTGCAAAGCCTCCTCTTGTATTTCAGCGTTGTTCCCCGCTGCCTTGCTATTGTGCTGGCACTTTCCGCTAAAGGTTTTGCCGTTTAAGGGCACAGAAGAGAGACTTTCAGGTTTCATTAACACCATGCTTCACCGGGAAGCCCAGCATCTCAGCACGGCTGTCTCCAAAAATGCCTCAAGGGGATTCAGTGTGCGTGGTCTGAGGCTTTCCAGCTCAGAAGGAGCTGGAGTGAGGGATCTCTGCCAATTCTTCCCAGCTTGACTTACAGACCCCACGGGGATGAGATCTAAATACACTTCACCCAGTTCACTTCGATATCACACGCAACACAACCAAAGAAAGGGGGAAATGCAAGTTCTCCTTTGTCATCCCACCCGACCTCTCAGGGGAAACTCGGTTCCAACCTTCTTGTCCATTTTGAGCCAAGCCACCGTATCCTTGATAGTGTACTGAAGCCCGAAGAACCAGGTTTCTCGGAGTCCTAGCGTCCTGCACACCAGATCGAACAGGTCCTTCCCTTTCCACTTCACCTGCAGGAAAGCAAACAAGAGGCAGAGTTATAAAGCTGGATTTCAGAACTTCATCTCCATTCAACCAAATCCACTCTTATTTCACCTCACAAGGTCTTTGAAAGCATGGAGAAGGCATCTGGGACAGATAAGAAAACATCCTAACAAAGCATATTTTATATCCTTCCATCCGATTTCACGTGCCAATTGCCAATTTCTCACTAGGAAACCGAGACGTGGTTTTTCCCACCTCTGCAAACACCACTGTAGATGAAGCCCCCCTGTTTCTTCCTCTGGCAACCCACCCACATTCAACACAGACCTGAAGGGTCCGTTCAGGTTCCTTTTGAACCACTCACTGCTATGAGCAGCCTGCTTCCAGCAAGAAATAAAAATCACTCTTAACTGCCCCTCAGTGGCTTTAATGTCTCTACCTACAGTCCCAGGAAGCCCTGTGCAAACTCCAGTATCAGCAACGGGGTTTCACAGACAAGGGCACAACGTGCCCCCGAAAACCAGAAGCGAAACGATCTATGTACAAAGTGTATTCGTCCAGAGCTGCCGACCCTGCACAGGGACAAGAGAAAAAGAGCTCAGAAAAAAAAAAAATAAATAAAATTCTTACTGAAGTCAGTGGTTCACTCTGAGCACGTTCTGATAGAATAAAACTGCATTTTCTGCTGAAAATGTTGGTGACAAAAGCAGCTCAGGAGCGGAGAAAATCGGCCCTGCTCAAAACACCGTGTCCTTCGAGCAATCTTGCAGCCGCATCTACATTGTTACCGAAGTCTGCTCATAAAACCAGAAGGTGTTGGGAGGCAGAAAGGTGAAGAGGGACATAAAACAGATGAATCTAATATGCCAAAGCCACTTTGGTCTTCCATCTGCACCGTGGAAACAACTGCTGGACCGAGACATATGGCCATTACTCCAGAGCCCTAGGGCCAACGGATCCCGGCGCGTTTCTCCTGTCACTACAACTCAATCTTGGTGCCACCTGGACAGCATCAATATTCATGCTCCGGCGCGGCTGGCGCGCCGCTCCCGCTGTCGCCCACTGCCGCCTCGTGGGCAGAGCCGCTGAGGACAAGCTCATCGCTGTTCGATGAAACGAGCGGATCGCTATTTTCTCCCCCTCCCGGGGCGCGCGCATGCCGACAGCCCTAAAAGAGAATAAAGCCGACGCTACCCTCCGAAAAACACCACCCCCGGACGGCTTGCCGCAGCCTCCCCGCCATTCCTATCAAGCCGCCGTCAACACCTCGAGGTCAAAAACACCAGGAGGAGCAAGTTTTGCAGCGTTGTAATTATAAAATCCTAATTTCACACATCTAGCTAGCCTCCAGTCCCCGTGATGAGCTCCAGCGCGGCACAGGATTGCAGATCTTCTCCTGACTATTATTGTAAGAGGGAGGTTAATTCCAGGGTTCAGACAAAACAGAGTGAGACACATTTAAACAGCTAATTTGTACCATTTCGGTAGGCACATAAAAACAGGCTGCCATCAAAGGGCTGTTTCTTAAGTAGAATTTAACTGCTTTGCATAAAGCGTTATCGGCTTTTTTTCCTTTCTGCAAAGGCCACTTTTCAGCCTATTGCTTTAGAGGGCGACAGGCACCTGCACGCACGCAGCCCTGCACCAAACCTTTCCCAGGACAGGCTCCGGCGTGCTGTCTCCTCCCCAGACATCCACTCCACATCCCATGGGATTGGTGTTTCAAAGCTCCAGCCGCTCTGCGGACTGTAACCCTCTCCCAGCTGGGATTTCCACCCGGCTGCGGCTCCCCACCCAACATCCCCCGCGGAGTCTCACACGGGCACCCAAACTGGATCCTCGTTCACCGCGCCGCATCAGCCGGCGCGACCCAAAGCTCTCCTCCCTACAAGCAAGCCGGCACTTAATTCCCAAGACCAGCAGCAAGTATTAAAACCAGAGCTTTGTGTGCTTCCCCCCACCGCGATTTAACTCGGTGACAGGAATATTTTAAGCGATTGCTTCTGCTGCTAGGTTTTACGCCGCCGCTCTGTCACCACACGCGTGCGTTATGGCTGAAATATAGATTTAACGTTCCTGCCTGCACGGTGCTAAAGTCTCCAACCAGAACATCGCGCAGCCATCCTCTCTGACTGTGTTGAATTACCTTCATTAAATATATAAATGGACCAGCAGCCACGTTTATTTCAACATACACGATTTCACTCCACACCTCGGTACTTAAAATAACGATCTGCATTCAAGCGGCGTCTTTTGACAGTTGAACTCCAACTGCTTTACAGACATTCAGGACCTTAGCCCTCCTTATGTCGTTAACAGCCACATTTCCTGCTCGTAAAATATTAAAAAAGCTCCCTTCAGGCACAAGGGGATGAAGAGAGCTGCTGTCCAAGGCTGGGGGAGAGCCAGGACGGGCTGGCAGGTCCCCGTCCGGTAATGTCACCCCCCCCTGCTCTGCACTGAAGTGACACCAGAAGCACAAAGATGATTTTGCAAGCCATCACAACCTCCTGAAAACAAAAAAAGGCTTAGAGCAGAAAAATCCCCTCTCAGCCAGGCGCCAGAGCGGCCAGCACGATGCTGCGATAAAGCCCAGTCTCCCAGTAAAAAGCTACACCAGGATAACCTTAACCCAACCCGCAGCACGGAGCGGGACGCGTCGCTTCAGCCTCCTCCATCAGCTGCAGGCGTCGCCCCGCACGCTTGCAGCTTGGTGTTCTCCCGTTAGCACGATGGCAACACGGGCTGGTCGACACGCTCGGCCAGTCGCCAAAGGAATCCGTGGCCAAGCTGCTTTATAAACAGGGCTGTTATTCCGCAGAGCCGGAATTGCTGTTCTTTACTAAGTATAGAGTGCTTACCATTTATCAGCAGAGCGTTTTAAGGAAACAGCACTAACCACTTCAAACTCAGCAGCCAGTGGCTAGGACAGAGTACTTCCAGGACGGGTTATTGGCATCATTTTTTTCTCCAGCAGCAATGTCGCATTTGGCACCTGTTAACAGGGTTTGCATTATTTATTAACCTGCACCACGAGTCATTTCCAACTAGCGGGCAAGTGGACAATTTATCTCAGCGCAGAACCTCTCTGTCAAGTTTCACAACCGCTCCTTAGCTAACGAGTCGATAAACCAGCTGCCAAAAACCAGCAGAAGGGTTATCTGATGCCCTGGTCGTGGGGTGACAAGGAGTGGGGGGCAAGTACCAGAAAAAAATGGGTGCCAGGGCACAAGAGGGTGTAAGCATCCTGCACGGAGAGGGTTGAGCAGGGGGTCTGTGGAGAAAAGCGACTCCCAAAACCACTGGCAGAGGCTGATGCTTTTCTTCCAATGATGTCAAATTGAACTTAAGTCAGCTATGTGGAAAAGGAGAGGAAAAAAAAACCAAAACCAAACAGGACAGACTTTTTTTAACCATTTAAGATTAAGGTTCCTCACGCGAGAAGCTCTCCTTGGACAACGGGGATGAGCCCAAAGCCCAGGGGACAGGAGTCAGCTCTGTCCAGGCGCGGCAGACGAAGTCCTGGCCTCCTTGTCGTCACAAACCCAAACCACCGGCGCTTCGCCCATCCCTGGGGTCAGGCTGGGGAGCAAGGGCACAACGAAGTGACGAAGGTGGCACTCACCAGCTCAGCGTGGGCACGCTGCTTCCCAGAGCAAACCCATCGCAGCGGTCCCTCCGTACCCCACACAACGCAACCGCTCCGCGGGAGGCACCGCACTGGGTTAAAGCACGACCTCGAAGAAACGTCCAACGTCTAAAAAATCCTACACTGCACCGATTCATCCTTAAAGAATGCAGAAAATGGCTTTTCACCCTAACAGGTCACTAGTTCTGCGCTAGAGATGAGAAGAGAGCGCAGAGCCCCTGGTGTGATGACATGAAGTCTAAAGGACCACGCAGAAAAGGGGACCGAGCCCCAGAAGCAGCGCTCCGCTTCCAGCGTGCGACGTCATTTCCACTCAGAAGAAAGCCCTAGCAGGAGGATGTGACAGCTCTGCCCTGAAACAGAGAGGGACAGGGCAGAGGCCGAGCACCCAGGAAACACGAAACAGGCGTAGGGTTCTATCTGCTCCTCATCCCGCCAGGAGACGCCCAAACAAACCACCCACAGCCGTTTACAGCTGCCACAGAGAGAACTTTGAGCCTGCAAACCGCATTTATTTCTCCTTCTGGACCTGAATGAGAAGAGGAGCGCCACAGACAACCATTGATCTGGATTTAAAGCCCATTTGGAGCAAACGGGGAATCAAATATGCAACATCCTTCATTTTTTTAAATAATAAAGTGATGTCAAATACTTTCAATTGCCACTTACTGAGCCACAAGACAAGGCTGTAAAAGTTATTTTTATTTACTAATGCTACACGACAACTCGATAATGAGCTTTTAATTAAAATCTATTTCCGTTAACCACCAAGGAGGCCAAAAAACGCGCCCAGGCGGAACAGCGCAGATGGTGCAGCCATGCACATTTCGTGGTGGCTGCCCAAGACGCAGACAGAGCGGGGTACACGGGAGAACGAGCCGCTGCGCCTCTGGCCGGCCGGCATCAAAGCGAGGGGACAACCGCCAGCGGATGATGTTCCAAAGCCTCACCTCATCCCATAAGTTGGGGTTGCGCACGGGGAAGAAGCTCCAAGAGGCCGAGAGAAGGATCTTGTTCCTGCAGGGAGCTCTGGCCTTCCCGTGCCAAGGATGCCCGTGAGATGGAGCCGTCTCCGTGCTGCCGTCACGTGGACCGCAGCGCAGCTCCCCGCCGCGGGACGGGCCACGTAGGGCAGCGATCCCGGAGCCGAGCCTTACCTCTGCGCGGGAGCTGGCTTTGCCGACGGACACGGCGAGTTTCACAAGCCTGACCTGCTCTGGTGATCTTTTGCACGCTGATGCACCCTGAAAACAGACCCCTCACCCCAGGGAAAGCCAAGCCAGGCTTTAAGAAGCCGGTGTTGCCAGCTCTAGGAGAGCGGGTTAGCCTTGTCCCAGAACGAAGCCGGGCTAAACCACGTACGCTGCCAAATGCCTCTCTCCCAATCCTACGGGCTGTTTGATTCTCTAACAAGGTGCTGCCTCCTAGTTTCAAGTAGATTGTTTCCAGGGCTGCTTCCCTGTTCAAGTATTTTTAATTCCAACAAAATCACCTACTTGAAATGAGCAGAATTTCTAACTTTTTGTGCCATAAACCCCTCCAAGACACAACGTGAGAAAACACCCTTTACCTGTGGTGCCTTATATTTCAAAAGAGATCAGCAGAAACTCCTGGGTGCGCGCAGAGAGCTGACGCGGGATCAGGGCGCTAAGGAACCAGAACATCGACTTGCCAGCCGGTATCCCAACAATTTACTGCAGATCATTTCGTCGCTGAGGGGGATTACTTCTCTCAGCTTTTTAAAATAGCTGTTCCTGCCCACAGATTCGCCTTTTCCAGTTAACTTTCTGCCTGCTTGCAGAAGCTCAGCAGCGTCGAGAGAGGTCACTGCCCCTACCGGCATCACTGAGCTGCCGCTGAGCATTTAACTGGGGATGGCAGGATCTTTGTAAAATCCCTGCCAAGCATTCAGCAATGCAAAAGGAGGCTGGGGGCACTCTGCTCCCTGGTTTCCTTCTCTCTGCTTTTTATTTTCGTGCAGCGACTGGACAGAGTTCAAGCCTCGACCTCGATTTACCAGCCCTTACTCAAAAACTTACACAGCCCCGGATTTTCACTGCCAAATCTCCGCTATTTCAGAGGATGAGCTTTTGCGGCTCAGCCACGTAACTCCCGACGTTTGTTAACAAAGAGCTTGGCCGCACGCTGCTGGAATTGGGTCTCATCTACTTACAAGCAAACAGAAAAGCTTTACAAGCAACCTCATCCAACTGGCCCTGCACCGAGTCGGGCACCGGGCTAAAAAAATCCCTTCCAAGCAAGATTATTAGAGGAACAGCTCGAGCATTGGAGCAGTAGCAGGATGCACGTTTAAACCAGCAAGTGGTCCAAACGTGCCTGGTTTTGCTGCTTGAACATCTAAGCTGTTTCTCTAGTTTGGTTGTAAAGCTTTTCTGTTCATTTTTCACTCAAAATCTGCTGAAGCTGCTGCTGTCGAAGGATTAAGGTTGGGAAGCGGCTGGGTGGCTAGCTGCCCCTCAGTGGAGTAACCATCCCTGCAGGAGTTCCAGGCCCAAGATCGCAGGCGTGATGGAAAGGGCTAAAGAAAAAAAAAACAAAAACAAAAAAAAACCCCACCTCCTTCAGAGACTGAGAGCCACTAACTGTGGCGTACCGCCCCTCGCCGTGCAATCGCGGGAGAACATCACCGTTAAACGTCCTTCGACGAGCCTTCTCTCGTGCTGCTCTCCAAGCCGCGGGACCGCACGGGCCGTTCGAGGGCGTGCTGGGGAAGGGGAGGCAGCGAGGGATGGTTTAACGCGGGGATTTGAAGAGCGAGGCGCGTGTCTACCCTTCCTCAAGGTGCTGTCAATTCATTAGGTAGCAGGCTCAAACAGCCGCGATGGAAGTAACAAAAAGGAAGGCGCTCACTTTGTGCCTTCAAGATTTCCCCAAATAAATTACAAGTCTTTAAAGTGAAACCCCAGCTGTGATTATTAAGCTTCATCACCATGTTAGAGAGATTAGGATTTCGTTTCTATGAATTATTTTAGATTTAGGCTCAATTTAGAGACATCATCTGCAGAGTAAACAGATGCAAAGCAGGTTTAATCTCTTAAAATACACAGCTGGGAATTTCGACGGGGCAGACTGAAAAATGAACATAGAAAATCCCTCAGCGACAGCGGTGGTGGTGGTGTCAGAAGATGAGGGACTGCTGGGACAGGAGCCGGAGCTCTACACAGAGCGACCCTCGGTCCAGCCATCAAACCAAACCGCTGCCACCGCCTCGAAGCGAGGACGTCCCCTCCGTCCTGCGCGGCGGGGCTGGAAGTCTAACTCGTGCGAACACAGAGCGCGCCTTGAGAGCTCCGGAATGAAGCGTAACGAAAAAAATATCAGCCTCCTTTCACTCATCCTCAAAGAGCGTGTAGCAGAGGTTTCCCCCTCCACAGCCTTCTGCTTGGGTCAGCAGTCCTCCTTTCCACCCACAGGAGCCCACCGCATCAACGCGCACACAGGCACTCGGGCGAACGCAGCGCTGCTCGCTCCTCTCCCGTCCCACCCCTCCGCGGCCTCCGCCCGGCAAACTTTTGGGCAGGGGCCGGGTCCCTTCCGGGAGGAGCGTTGTCCTCCCCAGAATATTGATTCTCCCACCGCTTTGATTTTCACGCAGGGCAGCCGATTCCACCCCGGCACGGGCTCGGCTCCCGGTTTCGCGGTGGGCTGCCATGGTGAAGAGCGAGGCGAGCCGGTCGCTCCGACAAGACGCAGGAGACCCGAGCAGGACCGTACACGCAGCCGACGAGCTCCTTCCTCCGCTTCCAGAAGGGCTGGAGAAGTCTATCGGCAGCAACAAGTGTTTTTTGGCAGGAACCTCCCTGAAAAGTCATCTGAAAGCGCGCTCAAATCCCACCCGAGAGCGTTGCCTTACCGCTGCACAAATCTCAGCGCGAAACGACAAGCCATCAAAAAAAAAAACAAAAGAAGAAAGAATTATTTACTTTTCATCATACATTATTGCAGGCAGCCTGGGAAAAATATGCAAGAAAGGGGCCAGGACACTTAAACTCTCCTGGCAGCACCACGGCGGGAAGCTCGCATGACTGCTGTCTAAAATTAATCCTTAATCTCTGGGAAAGGCACAAAGTTCTTCAGAGCTGACAACGGATTTCAAGAGCAAGAAAATTTACAACAACAAGCACCCCTTGGTTTCCGAGCACTGGAATTCCATCGAGATTTGATCAGACTAATGAAATATCAACAATGAAATAAAAAAGTTAAACTAGGTGGAAGTGGTTTTCAACGTTTGTGTGTCAGGTCCCTCTAGATCAGCGGAAAACGCAGCGCCAACAAACCAGACCCCCGGGGCCTGACAGCAACCGCCCAGTGGAGAACTTTTAAGAATTATCCTAAAAAAAAAAGGAAAGTATCAGAGAAAAACCAGGCAGAGCGGGAGCGGGCAGGCCACAGAGCCCCAGCAGCGCTCCTCGTCTGCGGGACTGAGCGAAAAAGTTCCAGACCCGGGAAAACGTCACTCCTGGGAGTGCCTGGAGTGGGATCCTGGTGGGTTCAAGCTGGGAGACCCCAACCCCCGCCTTTAGCTGTGACGGGGAAAGAAAGCGGAACGATCAAGGAAATGAAGCTGGAACCATAGGGAAAAGAAAGCGGAACGCCGAGCAGGATAAAGCGGCGCGGCCCAGGCCGGCCGTCCCACCCGCGCAGCCCCCTCGGGGGTCGCTCCGCGGGGCCCTCGCCGTGTCCCGGCCCCTCGGGCCGGGTTTAGCCCCGCTGCGGCGCCGGGGGAGCCCCGGGAAGGCGGGAGGGGGCGGGTGCGGCCTACCCCCCCCCCCCAACCCCCGGCCGTCACCTCGCAGCTGAACTCCATCTCGGCGTCCATGGTGGCGATGCGCACGGTGAAGGTCTTGGGCTGTTTCCTCTTCAGCGAGCTGAAGCTCATGCGGGACGCGATGGCCCCGGCCATGGCGGGGGGCGAGGGGGGGAGGCGGCTCAGCGCGGCGGCAGCGCCATGGCGGCGGGGAGCGGCCCGGGCCCCCGCCGCTCCGGGCCGCGCTGAGCTACGCCCGCCGCCCCGCCATTGGTCCCGCGCCGGATTGGTCCCGCCTTCGCCAGGCGGGTGGAGAGGCGACGCAACCAATGGAAAAAAAAGCGTTACGGAGGAGAGGGAGGGAAAATGTTTGTGATTGGAGAAAGAGGACGCCGCTCAAGGGAATGGGGCGGGGACATCGCCCAGAGCAGCGAGAGAAACGGCGAGGGGTGGGGCGGCGGGCGGTGGCGCCCTCTGGCGGCGGGAGGAGCGAGGTGCGCCAGGCGCATGCGTGGGAGGGGCACTAGGACCCCGCGCCGCCGCCGGCTGCCCGTCACCCGTGGGTGTCCGTGACCCGTGGGTGTCCCCGGGACAACGGGACCGGGACCGGGATAACGGCACCAGCCTGGGATTGGGACCGGGACCGGGATAACAGGACCCGGACTGGGATAACGGGATTGTGACCGGTACTGGGATAATAGGATTGGGATTGGGACCAGGACTGGGATAACGGGATTGTGACCGGTACTGAGATAATAGGATTGGGATTGGGACCAGGACTGGGATAACGGGACTGGGACTGGGATAACAGGATAGGAGCTGGGGCTGGGACTGGGATAACGGAACCGAGACCGGGACGGCGATAATGTGACAGGATCAGCACTGGGATAATTGGGATGACAGGGCTGGTACTGGGATTGAGATAACGGGAGCGGGACCAGGAGAACAGGACTGGGACCAGTAGCGGGGTAATGGGACCGGGATAACGAGACAGGGACCAAGACTGGGATAACGGGACTGGAACTCGGACAACAGGAACCGGGGGGCCAGGAGCAGCACTGGGATGGGACTGGGACTGGGATTAGCGCTGGGTAATGGGATGGGACTGGGAGCAGACCCAGTGCTCCGATAAGGGAACTGGGACCAGGGGATGGAGACCGGCACTGGGATAGCGGCATGGAGACTGGGACCGGCGCTGGGATAACGGGACGGGACTGGGATCAGTGCTGGGATAAGAGGATGGGAACTAGAACTAGTGCTGGAATTAAGGGACAGTAACTGGGACCAGCGGAGGGAACTGGGAGCAGTGCTGAGATAAGGGGACGGTAACTGGGTCCAGCTCAGGGATAATGGGATGGGAACTGGGACCAGTGCTGGGATAAGGGTATGGGAACTGGGAGCAGTGCTGGGATAAGGGTATGGGAACTGGGAGCAGTGCAGGGTTAAGGGTATGGGAACTGGGACCAGTGCTGGGATAAGGGAACTGGGAACTGGGAGCAGTGCTGAGATAAGGGGACGGTAACTGGGTCCAGCTCAGGGATAATGGGGTGGGAACTGGGACCAGTGCAGGGTTAAGGGTATGGGAACTGGGACCAGTGCTGGGATAAGGGTATGGGAACTGGGAGCAGTGCTGG
>WHYT01014332.1:13571-25519 GCA_009806455.1 Tetrax tetrax
AGGAAATTAAAAAAAAAAAAAAAAAAAAAAAAAAAAACAAAACCAAACCAAACGAGGTCCAAATCCACTGTGTACTATTAGTGTGCTAACTAGCAAAACAGGCAGGCAATAAATAAGCAAAGCTGTAATCAACAAAATGCACGATGGCTGGAGATCTTGTGCAACTGTATGGGAGAAAACAAGACTTAGAAGTAAACATAGCTCAGAACACTTTAAAAAAAAGAAGAAGCACTGTGTGTGTAGCATGGTGAGAAGAGCTGAATATTGTCAGTTTGATGTACAGTCTTTTTTTTTGTTGTTGTTCTCTTCAGTTCCACAGAATAATGAGAAGCTTCAGGAAAGTCCGTGCATTTTTGCATTGACACCAAGACAAGTGGAGTTGATCAGAAATTCCAGGTACTTCTCGTTGTGTATTAAGAATTCAAGAAAATAATATAGCTGTGTAATTCCTCTGTGTTCCCTGTCTGTGGAAGCCTTTGTTCTCTGTAAGGAAACACAGTTTGTTTGAGGACTTTAGCAGACAGGCTACCTCTCATGTGAAACAAATAGCTTTGAGGGAGGTGGGAGGTACAATTTTATCCATCTAAGACCTTAAGTTTCATTTCTGCTTCTCTAATCTTGCTTTTGAGTAGTCTATTTGGGCAGGGAAAACAGTATGAAATTGTTGATGACCTAAATTCTCTGTTAAGCTTGTGTTGTGAATATTTGCAGATTTTTCTTTGCAGCAAAAGTTCAAAAGCTATACATGTAATGCTGTTTGCATCTGAAAGAAACATTCCTTGTTGTAAAGGATACTATAGTAACTGCATGAGAAAACATCTTGCACCGATCAGGATTTACCCTGACCTCTGTCGTGATGCAACTTTTGATTCAAACAATGAAACGCCTAGGAGATGTCAGTGCAGGCAGTAAGGCCCTTTTGCTGACCTGCTCCTTTGGTCCTTGCTGCCATGAAAAGACAATGATGCAGAAGAGGTCCTCCAAAACTAAGCGTAAAACCTTTAAATATTTTTCTTCACGGTAAAATCATACTCTTATAGAGTCGGAGAAAGATGGTGTTTCTTGACGATCCTACCGTTGTGATCCCAGTAGGTCAACAGAAGCAGTGCAGGGGAAGCTGTTTGAAGACTTAACAGAAAGGAAATGATATACCACGCAAGTCTTTAAGGGTGATAAAAAATTACACGTGTTGTAGCTGATTTTTCACGCGCTTTTCTCTGTGCATTCAGATTTGTGAGAAAATTTTCACTGTCAGTAACACAACTTAAATATTTCATAGCAGGGGTTTCCGTGAGAGTCTAGAACAATCACTCAGCACAGGTCCATCTTCTTCCACTGCTTGTGGGTGGTATCCAGATGTGTTCCTGCCAGATCAGCTTCTGTGTCTGTCAGCTGAACTGAGGTTCCATCCCTTCCACCCCCAAAATCAAAACATTTATACTAAAACACTGAATTGGAATGTGAAACACTTTCAGAGGCAAATCAAGGCTAATTTGGGGATCTTATTTAATACCTTGCGTCCTGTGCAGAAATTAGAGTATGTTTTGCACCTGTGTGTAAAAACTCCTAATAAAATACCCCTGTTCTGTGGTATGTTGCCTTCCTGGTACCAGTTGAAATCCTCTAATGAGTATTTCTGCTGAAGTTGGCAACGTTGACAGTTATTCTGCTGATGCCATGACACTTGGTTCTTTGGTTTGCATGAACAGCTTTAGCTGAATAATTGAACAAAGAGAGTCTTGAAAGAACACTGTCAGGTAGACCTGACCTTAAAGCCCAGTTTTTGTAAGTGCTTACAAATCAGCAAAAGGATGCCAGGCAAATTGGTATCTTTCACCCAACACTTTTACAGTTTTGAAAACCCAGAGAAAGGTTGTAGGATGGTGTATTAGAAAAAAAAAAAAAATTATAGGACCACTGATATTTGCAGGGGGAATTATACATTTTAAATAAAATTCTGTAAAGTAGTTATTTAAAGATTTATATTTTTAAAAAAAAAAGGGAACTAAAACTATTGAGTCTGGCAAAAGTGGCAGCTGATTTTGGTTGTTCTGGGTTTTTTTTGTGGGGGGTTTTTTATATGTATAATTAATCTGAAGTTTCTGTTTCTCCTTTAATTTACTAGGGAGCTGCAGCCCGGTGTGAAATCGGTTCAGGTTGTGCTGAGGTATGTCTGAGCGTGGGGTTGACTTAACATCAGGTGCGGAACAGGGGAGGAGGGAATGCTTTATCAAAATGTATTGACTTTCAATGTGGTTTTCATAGCTACAAAGATAACTTACAGTAAATCGTTTGTTCACACGCCTAACACAAGCATCTTAAACTCCTTCTAAGCTCTTCCTACACGTACTGCTTGAGGTAGGGCAGTGGTACAAAACAGCAGCGCGTCGGGTTTTGCTGCGCGCATATCAAGCCTGCATCCCACCTGGGAGAGCCGAGCGGAGCTGGGTTTGCTTTGGCAGGATGAGGGAGCATGGGTTGGTGTGGTGGCGGTTTTGCTGGTAGCTGTTGATGTGCAGAGAACTTTCCACGTGCAAACAGCATGAGGGTATTGAGAGATGTATAATTTCTTTGCAGAATCTGTTACACAGACACGAGTTCTCCTCAGGAGGATCAGTACCCGCCGAACATTGCGGTGAAAGTGAATCATAGTTACTGCTCCGTGCCGGTAAGTCAGCTCAGCTGTGAGGTGTGAAGGACTTGTGTAATTTAGAAGGAAATTGTTTTCCTGGTGAATGCAGACAAGAAGCTAGAGTATAAAAGAGCACTGCTTAGTTTAAAGCTAATGTTCTGATAAATTAGCTATGTTGTTAATAAACTGGTCTTGCAAAAAGACCAAATCCTTTTTACTTTGTACTTGGTCTCACTGTTCAGCTCCCTTTTACCCCCTCTCCTTGAAAACTGTGGGTGAGTAAAATTTAGTGAAGCTATGAATAGATGTGCCCACATACAAGCATCCTGAGTGGAAAAAAAACCAAAACAAAACATATATTTAATCTTTCTGCCTTAGGGCTACTATCCATCAAACAAACCTGGAGTGGAACCTAAAAGGCCATGTCGTCCCATCAACCTCACCCATCTCATGTACTTGTCTGCAGCGACCAATCGCATCACCGTTACCTGGGGGAATTACGGGAAGGTACGTGCCAAAGGAGATTGCACAGAACTGCACAAACAAGTGCAAAAGAGCAGCCTCACTCATCTTTCCCTTCCTCCTCTCATTAGAGCTATTCCGTGGGACTGTACTTAGTGCGGCAGATGACCTCAGCAGAGCTGCTGCAAAGGTTGAAAACAATTGGGATCAAACATCCAGAACTCTGCAAAGCCCTTGGTGAGTATGTCTGCTTGGGAGGTGGCTCGGGGATGTCTGCTGTGTGCCTGTCAGACTGCAGCATTCCTGATAGCCGGGCTGCTAAAAATGTGCTTGGGAACAGCTGCCAAGTTTTATACAATTCCTTTCCTCCACTTGTATAAAAACACTTTTTATTTGAACAGATTTGCTAAGCTGTATGTCAGTTGTGTGAAGTTGCCCCAAATCTGTGTGCAAGTGCAGCACTTCTGCAGCGCATGTTTCTCGTGGCTCTGCAGAAGCTCTGAATCACTGTAGTTGGATTTAGAATTTGTCCCCAGGTCGTATCGTGGTGAGTGCCGCTGAGGGCCGGTGTCGTTCTGATGCGAATGGCTTCATGCCTTCACCTGAGTAATTATGGGCTGACGAACATTACCACAGCACCTCGGCCTTGACCCGCACTATTTCCAAAGGAGATTTCTGGAGCAAGGGATCCTGGTGAAAGTGTCCTGCTGCCCCAGCCCCCTGTGAATCCTGGGGGCTGGCAGTGGGATTTCACCACCAGCACTTTCATATGCATTGAGAGCTTCAGAGAAGAGATGATCCCGAGAGATGCTTATCCTAGACCACTCAGGTAAATCATCGTGGTATGAGGCAAATGCAAAACGTTATTGAAAATGAAGGGGAATTACTTTTCCGAGGTAGAATCTGGCTTACAGCTCATGAGAGTCTGGAAGATTTCCAGTTATTTAATGTTACTGGAGAGAGCATTCTTGCTATTTACTTCTGCATGGGAGAGCTAACACCGTGGATCGTGATGGTCTTTAAAACATGCTGTTCAGATTATAAACAACTCTCATCAAGTATGAGAAACATAAGCTTGAAGACAGATTGTAGTTCATAGGGGAGATGATGATTTCAGGCGTGTCCAGTCTTCGTGTGCGTCATGCACGTTGTGGAACGCACTGCTGTTTCAGCCTAGTTTTTGATCTTCATGTTAAGTGCAGCATTTCTGCAGCAGATGCTGAACACCTCTATATCTTTGTGCCACACCAAATACTGTCCCTGGCAGTCTTGATCACATTAGACCACTTCGCCAGCCAACGCTTACCTATTGACATAAGAAATGAACGTTTCCCTTTGTTAAACATCCACCAAGGCGCTGGCTGTGCTCCCTTTCTTGCTGTTCACCAGAACCTTAAATGAATTGCACTGAGGCTGGCTTTGGAGTTGTCCTAAACTGCAGAGGATCTTCTCGTTCTTCTCTGACACTTCCTGAAACCAGTCTCAGCAGTGTGTTCCCTTTAAAGCGAGCACTTGCAGAACGGCCTCTCAATCTGAGTGGCAGGCAGAGGTTCTGAAAGCGGCTTTCTTGCCTTTTCCACTTAATAACAAGTGTGTGCCTCCAGTTCTGCTGAGCTGGATAACTAACCGCTTTGGCTGGGCTTCAGGGCAGAGATGAGCTGCATTGGGTGACCTTAAATTTAACCAAATAGGAGTGTTGTCTTGTTTTGCTTCCTTTGGCCTGTTACTGCTTGGAAGTTGTTTGGACATCTGACACTGGCAGGCACAAGTAGCTTATAAACTTTGCTTTCATAGCTCTGGTCTGTTCGCAAGCAATTCCACCTCGTGTTCATTGCGATATCCCTCGGTGCTCGCTAAAGCTGCCCTTGGATTTCGGTTGCGTCTTGGGGCTGACTCCTCTTCCTTTGCGTATGCGTTTGTTGACTTTAGTATAGGAACGTTGTCTGAAGATAGAAATACTTACAGACGTGGCTGTGGATCCAAAAGCAGTCTTGAGAGCCTGATGCTAGTCAGGAGGTCCTAGTAAATGCCTGTTTCTCCTTCCCATGTGTCATAGTAATTGATGTACAGAGAATGCTTTTACAAAGAACTTTATGAAAAATTAAGCTTGAATGAAAAGTCTCCTAATGTGAAGAAAACAACACCAAATCTTGTAATGTCCTGGGAATTTCACATCTGAGAAGTCAGTCTCTAATTAGAGCTGCGTGTTACAAAACGGCATGTAGCCTCATTGTCTGGAGACATCTTGTTATGATCTGAAAAGGTCAAAATAAATGGTTGACTTGCTCCAAAGAAAAACGGTGATGGAAGTGTCAAAGGCCTTTTCAGACAGCAGTGTTAGCAGCCGCTGCTCTTCAGGAGTTGTGTAGTAGTTCAAGGCCAATTTTCTACGTTGATTCTGCACCTCGATGCAGGACCTGCACGTGTAGGACCTGTATGGCTGCTGCTCTTTTTGGTTTCCCTGCAGCTCCTCTGGGTTTTCCTTTCAGGATGCAGCAGTGAGGGCAGGATTCTCTAACTCCTTTCCTAACATCTGATTCTTTCTAAATATATGCTGGATCGCTGCTTGTGACTGTTTTTGCATGGCTGCCTTGCTCTTTGAGCTGTCTGCCCTGGTATCTCTGGTCTGTTTGCGGTTCCTGTGAAACAATCTGCTGGAAGAAATGAGCTGGCCAGCATGTAAGCTGAAGAGTTACAGCCCAGCAGCACTAAAGGAGGCTTGTTCATTAGATGGGGAAATGATGGGATGTGGTTTCCTGTCAGTTTGACTGAATCCTGTGTTTGCTCACTTCTGGGGGGACTTTCTCTGAATTTCAGAGGGCAGGGGGAGGCAGTTAACCCTGTCCTATTGCCACTGATCTCAGAAGGGAATTAAATCCACTCTGCTTATACTAATGATCAGATAAGCCTAAACTGACTTCGTTCCAGAAGTCTTGCCATGTGCTAGAGCTCTATCCGTCCACTCTTTCCCTCCCTGCAGGAAGTCCCAGGTATGTGGGTGTCTGTCCCCTCCAGAGTGGGACAAAGTTAACTCCCAGTTGGCTGCCTCGCTGTAATATTAACATGAAAAAGCTGGTCAGCAGTGGGATTTCCTCTGTCTACCCCAGCTGCCCAGTCTGTAGTTTGTAAGTAAGAGGTGTAAGCGTCGCTAAGAGAGCATTAACAGTGTAGCTGGCAGATAGCACACGGATGTTGCCCTCATCCCAACACCTAAGCCTGTCCCGGCTCCTTCGTTTGGTTTGCCTGGATGAGAGGCAGTACGTGCAGTTTGGCTGGGAGAGCTAGGCTGTTGGGATGGGGGATCTGTAAGAAAAGGTGATCCAGGCTGACCAAAAAGTGCTCCACCTGCCTGCAGACCGTGAACTGCCTCATCATGGAGCAGGTTTTTGGCTAGCCACGCAGCGTCTCTACTGAGCTCTGCGGGTCGCGCAAGCCTGGTCCCATACAACAGCTTTGTCTCCTGTGTCCCTGACTGGCAGAGGTTGTCATCTGTGGGGAAAATGACTCGTATGCAGCCAAGGGCTGTCAGTGAGCTGCTTGACTTGTGCTACACGTTGTTTCCAAGGTTTAAGTTTGCATCTGTTAAGTTTTGTGCCCTCTATTCTTACTGCAGTAAAAGAGAAGCTACGCTTGGATCCAGACAGTGAAATTGCCACTACGGGCGTTCGTGTCTCTCTTATCTGTCCGGTAAGTCTTTGCAGTATGTTTCAGTCTGTTTTTGTCAAGAAACACTATTCTGCTGTCAGACCAGCCTTGCAAACAGATGAACCATTTTGCTTGGGAGGAGAAGTGTCTGGTGAAGGCTTGGGTGGGTTCTGTCGCTGATCTTCTGCTCTTTGGTTCAACAGCTAGTGAAGATGCGGCTGTCTGTCCCTTGCCGGGCGGAGACCTGTGCACATCTGCAATGCTTTGATGCAGTCTTCTACCTACAGATGAATGAGAAAAAGCCCACATGGATGTGCCCTGTGTGTGACAAACCAGCACCCTATGACCAGCTAATAATTGATGGGTGCGTACGTACACTTCTCTGTCCTCAGCCCCTTTCTTTTTCTCTGCTGGGTGCAGCATCTTGTCTTTTGGTCTATGCGTCTGATTGAAGTTCACCTCACATAAAGTTGGAAGCTTATTCTGCTGGCACGTAATATTCTGACTTGTTTGTGTTGGTGTATTAGAGCAAGGCTTCACTGTTTGTCTGTCTTTCTTAATTTTTGTATTACACTGAAGAGTTTTGAGAATCAAGCATTTGCTGCCTCGCTCTTTTCATCAGGCAGATAACCTGCACAACTAGCTGCCTTGGTTGACCAATACCGTGCTGCAGGGAATAAACCACTTTATAAGCAGCCAGTATGGTGATTTTTTGATAGGAAGCATTTCCCTGTTTTCTTGTCGGTGTGAGGCGCTCATCAGCTCACAAGCAATTCTTGGCACAGTGTAAACGTGATTGGGGGATCTTCTCTGCCAGCTGTTGAACTGGAAGTTGTGCCACGTGCAGTCCCTGAGAGAGAGGTACAAATGCAGTACTTGTGCAGTCTCTGACTGTTCCAGTATAGTTTCTGTGGGCATTGTGAATATTTTAGTGTCAAGAATGAGAAGGATACCTCAGCAGGGACTATTTTTGTGTTTTGCCTGCCTGTAGGGAGGAAAAAAGCAGCAGGTTCAGATGCACAGGACAGAGAGAATTAAAATGCTTTGGAAATATTGTCCGGGCTGGAGGCTTTGTGCATCTGCCCGGGCTCCCTGGGCCTCCTGCTGTGGTTCCTCTGGGGACACGCAGTGGTGGTTGATCTGTGCTAGCAGGCTGAGCCTGCGCAGCAGGCCCTGGGGTGCTCAGGGGACCCTGAGGGCTCCTGGCTGTGGGCGGGGACACCGGTGCACTTGTCAGGCAACTGGGGAGTGCTGGGGTGGAACCAGCTTTTGTTAGAGCTCTTTTAGAGTGGCTTTGCAAAGGGCAGGCTGGAAATTTTTGCCCCTGCCGTGCATTTGGGTCTGGCCTGCCCTGTTGTGGGCCAGAAGGACGGAGCCACACCAGCAGCCCTGTGCTCAGGGTTCCCAGCGAGGCAGCCCCTGTCTCCTCTGCATGAGGGATATTCTCTTCCTACTGTCTCCTCTGAATAGTTGGAGCAGTGCTTTAAAAGCACGAGAGGGAATTAAAGCAAAGTAAATTCTGAACAGCATTTGGAAAAGGGTGAGACAAGAGATACATGTCCTGAGCCCTGCCAAGAGGAGTTCTGCTGTGAAGGGGAAAGGTTGCTTTAGACTTGGCACTCGACTTGTCATCTGTTCCCCGTCCATATGGGAACGGTGTTTCCCATATCTGGAGTACAGTGAGTTTGCTTTGTCTTTTTCCCAGAGAAAAGAGCAGAGGGCTCACCATAAGCTAGGAGAGCTGGAGTGCTACAGTTAGCAGTGCAAGAACACTTTGGAGGTGATGCTCATATATCTGAGTGAGGTTTGATACTGGAGAGCTTAAAAATGCACTTGTGTGCCAAGAGAATTCCTGTAAAAAGCAGGAGATCTCCCTCTCCCCGTTGCAGACCTGGCAGACGGAGCCCTATGTGCAAACTGCAGGAGGAGCGAGGCTGACAGCAGGGGCCACCTGAGGCAAACCAGAAGGCTGGCAACGATGCTCGTCAGCTCCAGAAATACGGGTTCCAGAGGCTATCTCTAGAGAAGAGCACAATAAATTGCCTGGCTCTTTTCCAGGAGTAAAGGAAGGAGCACGGAGTGAATTTAATGTGAACAGCAATCTCCACCCACCCCCCAGATGAAGCTTTGTTGCCTCAAAATGCCGAGAGCCCGTTTCACGGGCTGGGACCGCTGACATCCATGGTGGTGCTAGCCAAGGCAGGAGCAGTCCTGAGGACTGGTGGAGCAAGATGCATGGGTCTTGGCTTCTGGAAAACGATCTCCACCCTCATGGCTTGTGTAATTGGCCTCTAACGTAGATTGCTTCAAAAGTAGGGGGGGGGGTTCTGTAGATTCCCTCAAAAGTAGGGAGAAATCGTTCAGGTGCCTGCAGCTCCCTTTGCGCACGAGGCAGTGAAGCAAGCGGACGAGTCTCAGCCTGGGTGGTATATTCCCAGGGCCAGGCTGATAATATTCCGAGCGTTGCTGTGTTTGTAGGTACTGATTTGATCCAGGAGTTGCGGCTTTTTAGACAGTCTGAAGCAGCCTAGGCATAGATAACCTGTTTGCTTTGTCCTCTGGCCAAAACCAACAGGAAAATCCGGTTCCTTTGAGATCTCTAAGGAGGCTGCTGAGACTGAAGAGGAAGGTGTGAGGGGCGGGATTGTGGAACCTCCACATGTCAGCAATGCACCTGTCCCTCCCGGACGAGGAGGAGGACGTCATCACTGGTGAAGGCTCAGCAGATTTCTTTGTCCCGGCTCTGCAGTGCTCGAGGCTGGTTTCAGTACCGGTTCTATGGCTGAGGTGGTCTTCAGACCTCCCTGCACGTAAGCTAGAGGGAACCTGGCACGCAGCTGGATGCTGTTAGTCAAAAAAGGGGCGTAGGCTCCCGAGGAGGGAGGTGGTTGGTGGAGTCTGAGATCCCCTGGGTCCTGTCAGCTTTTTTGGAATTGCAGCCTCGGTGGTTGCTCTGCTGGATGACAGGACCATCTGTGGAAACGTTTTTCCTACTTGAGCTGGGAGAAAGTAGAACCTTTCTCCCACCAGCGTGCCACAAATAGTTTTCTTGAGCGTGTAAGATTTTGCTGTTAGCTCTCTTTTATACTGAAGGGGGAGTGCTCAAATCCAGAAGTGAATAAGGCCTTGCAGAACAGTGGTTCTAGTAGCGTGTCCAAATAAACATCCTGGCAAGTGGTGGGACCCAGCGGAAGAAAGCCAGTACCCGGTTTCTGAGGCACAGTGAGCCGGAGTAAGGGCCTCATTCTCGTTAGTGCCTCTGTGATGAGGGATGGCTGACATCGAGGCATCTACACCGGGTTTATTTTCAGCAGTGAACATGTTCTTCCTGTTGCAGGAGGCTGTATATATTGTTTTGGTGACTGCCATGGTGGCTTTGGGAAATAAAAACAGGAAGGAAGTGAAGTGCTGCTTGTTCCTTAATGCCAGATACTTTGTCCTTTGATGCCTCGGTGCAAATGTACCTGCACCAGCCCTGACACAGCTCTGGATGGGGCATCAGACGTCTGGAAGCGGTACCACAGACTTGGGAAACTGGGTGAAGAGGCAAGACTGTCTTCTAATTGCACGTAATTAAAATGTTAGTTCATGGTTTAGGTACGTTGTCAGAAAGGACTGGGGTGGTTTGCACTGTCAGAACCTGTACTTGTTTTATGGGAAATAGAACAAGCCCTTGACTGCAAGGGCTGTCTGTTTGGCAGCCTTCCGCCAGCACCAAATTTCTTTTAAATTTAGGGCTATTTAAGGTGAAGATCCAGGTTGATGGCCCCTCACTCAATACATCCTGCTGATTGCCTCGGGCTCAGTAGATGGCATCTTGTCTCCTGTCCAGGCTCCTGTCAAAGATCCTAACGGAATGTGAAGACGCGGATGAAATAGAGTACCTGGTGGATGGCTCCTGGTGTCCCATCAGAGCTGAGAAAGAGCGGAGCTGCAGCCCTCAGTGTCCAATATTAGTTCTAGGTGAGTATCTCTGGAGCTGAAGACTTCAAATTGCTGTAGGAAACGTGCACAAGCTGCAAAAGCGGAGTTCCCCGACTGGCTTGGGAAAAGCCGTGAGATATCTTAACACAAGTCTGGGTCTCAGAACTTCCTCTGCGTAGTCTCTTTGTTTTCAGCCTCTCCAAGACAGGAACAGCATCCCACCCCTGCGGAGGAGGGCCCGGCCCAGACGGGGTTATTCTGCAAAGCTGGATTGTTTCCAGAGTGGCATCAAACAAGTTTGTTGGTATGCGCACCTCTGCGATGACCCCTGAAATGTCATCAGCCAGAGCAGCCCAGAGCGGCACTGCGCTACTGCTGTGGGAAAAGATGGTTTTGACTGGACCTGTGCCTGTTGGCTGGCCCGCACGAGGCCAGGTCCTCTAGCCGCGGTGGTGTCTGCGGGCGGGGTCGGCAGCACGGTTGTGTAGCTTCTCGCTTTGGCCGGGCCAGTTCCTGGTTCTCGGGCAGGCGCCGTTGGGCGCTGCAGGGAGTCCTGACCCCAGAGAGAGCATCAGGTTTGTGGGGTTTTTTTGTTTTTTTTTTTTTTTTTAGGCAACTGCCTGAAGAGAGTTTGCTTCAGGCACCCCTTTGCCTCCTCGAGGAAGGTCACAGTCAATGCCCCAAGCCTCTCAATGCCCTTAACAACACGCTTTAACTTCTGGCCAGCCCTGAAGCGGTCAGGCAGTTGGACTAGATGATGGTTGTAGGTCCCTTCCCACTGCAAGTCCCTCCAAGTGAAGTACCACACGGCCACGAGAGATCAAGGGTATCGGAGCATCCCCTCAACTGGCCAGGAAGTGTCTTAATTAGTCCTCTCCTCACCTCTTTCAGGTTCTTCAGATGTGAACGGGCTGTTGCCCCCTCCGAACGGTAATGGTGAGAACGGCAAGGCCGCTGCTGACGTAGTGGATTTAACACTGGACAGCTCATCATCGGAGGAAGAGGAGGAGGAAGATGAGGAAGAAGATGACGATGATGAGGGACCCCAACCAAAACGACGCTGCTCTTACGAGAAAGGTTTAGTTTCTGCCTGCTGACTGCAGAAGCAGCTCTGAATCTCAGAATGGACAGACTTGAATACTCTGGTGCTTATTAAACTGGAGGAGGGGAGAATGTCCTCTCCCACCTCATCTCCCATCCTCCCTGATCTCCTTTGACTTTCCTGTTCCAAATTAATCATTAAAGCAAGAGAAAAAGTATAAAAAAAAAAAAAAAAAAAAAAAAA